>JAJHUR010090626.1:2796-19932 GCA_027495735.1 Lutjanus campechanus
AACTGCATTAGGGCGTTCAAGACGAGAGAAAAGAAATGCACAAGCCAGCTTTTTTTTTTTTTTTTTTGCTTTGCCTCATCTAATAGAAAGAAATAAAAAAGTCTTCACCTGCAGTACTGCGAAAGTTTTGAATATATAATAAGACTGAGATTAAAATATCATCACAAATGCCACAGATGTCACATTTGATTCATTCTCTGATAATAATAATAATAATAATAATAATAATAATAATAATAATAATAATAATAGCTTAAGTGACTAAGCTTTATAGTATATACACACATATTGTAAAACACACATAAAAACAGAATGCAATGATTTGCAAATCCTTTTCAACTTGTATTCAATTGAATAGTGTACAAAGTATTCAAGTTGAATAATGTACAAACTGACAAATTAAAAAAAAAAAAGACGGGGCAATAAAAGACTGGAAAAGTGGTGGGGTGCTAAAAAACCCCACCTGTTTGGAACATTCAAAAGGTAAACAGGTGAATTGGTGACAGGTGACAGTTATGGATGGGGTAAGAAAACTGGAGAGGCAGGTGGTCCGGGTAGTCCAACGTTTCTCAACACCAACCTGCAGGAATTTGGGGATTTCACCATCTACAACTCATTATATCATTAAAGAATTCAGAGAATCCAGAGAAATCTCTGAGTGTAAGGTGCAAGGCTGAAAACTGACATTTAAAGCCCCTGAGCTTTGACCCTTCAGGTGGCACTGCATTAAAAACTGTATTAAAAACCCACATGGTTGTATAAAGAATACGACCTGGGCTCAGGGGGCACTTTGGAAAACCGTTGTCAGTTAACACAGTTGCTCACTGTATCTACAAATGCAAGTCAAGACTCTACTATGCAAATCAAAAGCCGTACATCAACAACATCCAGAAACACTGTAGACTTGTCTGGGCCTGAGCTCATCTGAGATCATCTGTAACCATTTTCTAGTCATAACTTTCTCACTTACAGCCAAAATTATCTTAAATAAATACTTTTGTCTTCCTAAAATCAGGTTTTTAGGTAATTAAAATAAATCAATAAAATACATCAAAACTGAATGGAATCTTAAAGGGATAGTTCACCCAAAAATGAAAATTCAGTCCTTATCGACTCAAACTTGTGTAAATGGTGACCAGTTATCAAAATTAAAACACATAAAATGCCTCCATACTGCTCATCTGGTGTAATTTAAGTCCCCTAAAGCTTCGACACCATGTTTTTAGCCTAAATCTTCACTGTAGATCCTTAGCTTGGAGCTTTGTTCACATGCGCGTGCACACTGAGCTGCGTCTGTGCGGTGTAACGGTGAGTGCCCGCAAGTCGACGGCGTTTAGGAGACTTGGATTACGCCACATGAGCAACTGGTCACCATTCACTGAAATTGTCTGGGAGATTCTGCAACGCTGTTTTCCTGTGAAACTCCAGCAGTGTTTTGTGGACTAAAAAACTAAACCCGACCTTCAACTGGCATGAGGGTGAGTAGATCATGTCTGAGTTTTCATTTTTGGGTGAACTATCCCTTTAATATCAAGCGCAGTCACTTTAACCACACGTATATCCGCCCAAAATCAATGAGTTACATTGCAATCCCCAAAATACGATAATTAGCATTCACATAGCAACATTATTGGGTGTAATTCAGAAGAATACGACTAGCTCATGAAACTTCTCACAACAAAACGTCTGAGTAAGAGTAAGATCTTGAGCGGCAGGGTCATGATTTTTGGAAAGAGACGTTGCTGTTGAGCTTTTCAAATGTTTTTGGCACTTTGAGCACCATAAGCCAAGTGCTATCTAGTTCCATTATATCTGAGAGAAGGCAGACATCTCAACGGCTGTTATCTCCAAAACTCAGCAACTCACACTAAAACAATCTAGATGGATAAACTAACATTAACATGTAACAGGGAAAATGTGTGCTTTTGTTTTTGGTCCCCTTAAGAACATGTTGGCTTAAAAGTTGAGACTGAAAGTTCATTTTCAAACTTGCAAAAAGTAACATTTGCTGTTGCAAATTAGTAGTATGTTGTAATGATCGTTGTAAGGGTTGTAGCCAGACATGAGCAGCTTTAGCTGGCGTGTTTTTAATTAATCTGTATGTGCCAAATAGCCTCTCTTCTAGGCAGCCAGAAACCTGTTCTTTTGGCCACTGAAAGATGCTAATTTTGAGTAGGTTGGATCATTTGATTCATCTCTTTGTGTGTCTAAAACCCTCCAGTACCTAACTTGTCTCTGTTTCCAAGTGGTGCCAAACCTGAAACAGATGTTCAGTTACAGTATTCCTCGGCTGCTCAGTGATGGATGGGAAATTTAATGTGGAAAAAATACAAAACCAGTGTTCTTCTTTTTCTTTCACCTGATCGTGCGCTCAGACTTCACCAGAGAAGTTTCCACCTCTCCTGTCAGCCCCCGGGAAAGAATGTTTAAGAACACAATGAGATTTATTGTCTTTCTATAACTTGCGGCCGGAGCTTGGCAATCACGCGATTCGAGCATCTGAAGCCTGACCAGACTAAAAGTGATGGATTATACCGTATACTGGAACTCCACAATATACGAGAGGAGCAACTCTGACCCAAAATGGTCTCGAGACTCCCGCACAGCAACCATCAGTCATCATTAACCAATCAACATGACGCGTTTGTCGGAGATATGAGCAGACGCAGATGGAAATCCAGCAGCAGCAGCAGCCTCTGAGGCAGCGAGGGCAGCAGGGAGAGAGTTATAGGTGCATAAATACAGGTGCATTAAAGTTTCAGTTCAACAAAATTACAGCATATGTTCTCACTTATCTCCAGTGGCCTCTTTCAATGCAGAGAGTTTGTTTTTTTTATCTCTTTTATCTCTTCTGGGTTTGAGTTTTACTTTGAAATTTCTGCCACCACAATACAATATACTCTTAGAAATAAAGGTTTCAAAAGGGTTTTTTCCCCCCCTAAAGATCTGGGTGTTGCTTTCTCAATTCAACACTTGTACAGTAATTGTAACAGAGATTGTTAAAATGATGGATGTCCAAAATATAAAAGTGTGTTTCTAACTGCTAATTATTAACTGAAATCTCACATGTCACTAGTGACAGCTTCCATTTCTCCCCTCAAAACTCTGCTTCATATCTTTTATTCAATTCCTTCAGAGTCTTTACTGAATATATTACGTGTTCAGACAGACATGAATGTTATCTGCAATTTGTGGGTTATCGAAGGCAACTGGACTTGCGTTCTGGAAGATGTTTTGCTTCTCATCCAAGAGGCTTCTTCAGTTCTGAAGACTGGTTGGTCGAGGCATACAACCTCAAGGCCGTTATTCTACTTTAATCATGTATTTTTTCTATTCCTCATATTGAATTAAATTGTATCTCTTCAAAAACAGTTTAAAATTTTAGGACCAAAACAAGTCTTTCTGGAGAGCAGGGGGAAAAAAACTTAACCAATCAGTTTTTTTTGACAAAACTTCACTGCTGAATTCAGCTGAAAATCCATCTCAACTCAATTTGTTTTTCTCTGTCTGATGCTCAGTGTGCTTTGTATTTGCTCTCTCTCTCTTTCTCTCTCTCTCTCTCTCTCTCTCTCTCTCACACACACTTGAACTCAAGCAAGTATCATCTTCCTCTGAGCAGCAGAACATAAATGAACGCAGGGGGGTGAATTACTGGTTTACTTCCCTTACTTCCTGGTTGGCTAATGGCAGGTTTTAAAAACGGAGCTATAGGGATTCAAAAGAGCGGCCTCAAAGCCGACGCCGGGATGACATAATGAACTCCAAAAAAAAAAAAAAAAAAAAAAAAAAACGACATGTGGCTAAAAATGGACGAGGGCCTTTGAAGAACAACAGGCTCCAGTAAAGCTGATTACCTCCCTGTCAGCTGTGATTTAAAGCTGGCTTTCTCCAGTCTGATGACTCATGGTCAAATAGTAGCGGGAAAAGGCTCCCCGTTGGAAATCCTGCCAAGATTTTTCCGTCTTTACTGTACAGAAATGAGCGTAATGACCTCTAGTAACTCCGATGCAAGCAGCTCAGCCTGACCAAGGAGTGTGATATGGAAGCAAAAGATAACAACAAAGCCTTGAGCCAAATCGGTGTAGCTGCGGAAAGGAATTTATGACATACATGTGTTAACACGAGTCTAACCAGTGTCTGTTGTTGACACGGTTCATTTGTAGAATGACCTCATTGGTTACTGCCTTGTTTGTGCCGCAGGGAATGTTACTCTGATTTCTCACTGTTATTACGAGGTGTAATAACTCCCAATATGTTTATAGATTCAATAAAGCGCTCTCTGTTTGACTTTTTTTTCCCCCCATGTCTCTCTCTTTCTGTTTGCAGACTTGTGTGCTCATTTCTTCCCTGGTTCTGCAGCAGCAGCAGATCAGGTTGCTCTCAGGCGTGCTGGGTGGTTCTTATCAGATGGGTGGGGGAACCATCATATCACCACCATCTGGGAGTTGAGAGGTGATGTGAGAGCCAATGGGAGACAGCTGTCGTTACTCTGATCGCAACAGGCTACTGCTAACGCAATGTGAAAAACTTCTGGTGCACATCAACGGCACATCAACACCCAAAACACGCACATATCACACAGACGGAATGGATCTGTATCATATGGCTTTTTATGATCACACTGGGTCTGTCTTTCTGTTCTGTTTCAACAGGTTTGGATGTCTGTGCAGTGATCCTGGGCGTCGTTTTTTTTCAAACAACAAACAAGTGTTTCTGAAACTGCAGTAAAAGGGCAGCCAGTTCTCAAAACCAGCAGCGTGGCCAGTGACCCTACACTTCAAACCACTATGCTGTATGTACTAGGAGTTAATGATACATTGATCTGGAAATAGATTTTGATTTAACGTTCAATGATCCAATATGATTGATACAAAGTGAAATATCGATCTGTTGTCTAAGATACACCTTTATTTTGAAATTTCCTATGGCATGTCCATGTCGCGGATATTTGAAAGAGTTCAGTCATAAAATTGTCAAATCATAATTTAGTTTTTTTTTTCAGTTGACATAAATGTAACTTATTGAGTTAAATGAACATATGACATCGTCTGCAGGCCCCTCAATTGAATTCAAATCATACAGTGGCAGACTGTGATATCAGCAAATATCGTATTGTTGTCCAAAGAATCAATATAATGTCGTATTGTGATGAAACTTGTGATTTATACCCCTAGTGAGTATCCCTCCCTTTTGATGTTTTGATTCAAAGTCAGGTGACGTAGTATAAAGGGTGAGAAAGTCTGCTTGTGGATGAGGTTGGGGTGAATGGAACAAACCCATGAGACTGTCGTTTGTATCCTGTGTGAAACAGTCAAAGTTTACTCCGTTTTACTTACATAACCTATGTAACTTAAGTTACATTACAAACACACATACCTAACCAAGTGGTTTTGGTGCCTAAACATAATCAATCTGTGACCTGTTTCACAGCGTTAACCATGTGTGTATTATTGTTACCATGATGACGAAAGACACTTGTCTAAGATAACAAAGATGACCTATCTTTGTTCTCTTCTGCACATCCAAAATGCATAAAATGTGAAATGTTTCTCAGCTTTGGGCTTCATCTTCCTCCAGCACAAACTGGCGCACAGTGCAGCACAGCTGTCATTGCTATTTGCTGACGCAGTTGTCATTTTCTTGCCCAGCGCCTAAGTTGTGTAGGAAGCAAATGTACTTGCGTCCATCTGTGTGCCCATGGGGTGTGTTGGTCTGAATATGAGGTGCAGTCGAGGACATTGTTGGCGCATTGCTGTCTTGAAGCAGCGGAGAGCAGCTGCCCCATCGACCTACAAAAACCTGGTCTGAAGTCAGTGGCGCAGTATTTTCTTGCAATTTAAAGGACGCATTGTTCACATGGTAAGATGAGACTACACAGACGGGTTCGCAATGCACGCACGCTCTACGTTTATGGCACTGCAGATAATGCATGTGTCAGCGAGACACTGTTTGCACATATATACACAGTGCGCAGCAGCTGTAAATTCATTAATTGTTTAAATCCAATAGGACTGGTCAATATCTAACATTAATTCATGTTTTGTTTTCTTGTACACATCCAGTAAAGCAGCCACATAAGTCCTGACTTCCATCAGAGCTGTCTAAAAAAATAATTTCCTCTGTTTCCTCTAGAGAGTTTCCTCTGTCCTGTCAAATTATAACGACAATTTTTAGTTTTGCTGGTAAAATATTCACGATATTCAGACATTACTGCATGCATGGAAATATTTAAAATGACTGAAATCAGTCTCAATAATCAGTAAACCATCTTCTAAATTATGTCGAGCAGTGAAAGCTTTTCAGGTGATTTCTTTATTATGCATTGTATTGATATCTGAGTATTTTCTTTAACAGTTTATTTGAATAATTATAGAGGGTGCTTTCAGTCATTAACATGGTAACATTTCCATGTGTGCAGTAATGTCATGCTGCTGTACCTCGTGCATACATCTGCACAGCGATTCTCTTAATGGGGAGACACTTCTTGTTTCACCCATCTGCAGCCCATCTACTATTAATCATAAAATAAATTTTTCTGACCCCTGCATCGCTTCAAGTGTGTCATTACAGCATCTCTGTTTTCACCATTTAAATAGCAATGCACCAGAGGCATATACATACAGTATATATGGGTGAAAAGGAGAAAAAAAAAATGCAATCATGGCTGATAAAACTATGAAAATAAGACTCAGGCTATAACGGTGCAAGTTAGATGTCCGATTTGGAAAGCTGGGGGAACCTCACCAACCCTGACCTCAAAAATCAGTTGTACACACAGTACTGTCCGTGGACATGTTGGTACAGTGTTTGTATGCACAAAAAAACGTGGTATGCATTGTTATCAAGCACTAAAAAGTTTTTTTTTAATGACTTGTACTGGAACACAGTCAACTCAGGTGTGACGTCATTCCCCTTTAAGACTTCCAACCTCCAAGGTAAATGGAATGCACCATTAAAACTTCACCCAAGTCCACAAATTAACACAAAAAAAAAAAGAAAAAAAGAAAACAATTTTCAAGTGCAACTTGCCTGCAACTTGGAAACTGCAGTCTCCATCTCTGAGAGACGGACTGTAAACAGAGATAAAGAGGCAGGAAGCGGCAGGATAAGAGCACAATTAGATTTGTTCAGTCAGAGGGGGGAAAGTGGCTTTGTTGTCCCCAGACTCATCATCTCAGAGATGGCTAGAAGATTAGATAACTCCAGTGGAACAGCAATTGAAGCTCCTTCTGTATCCCTCAATTAATTCGATCATTCCAGTTTGACAGAGAGGGAAAGTGGGCATTCTGTTGACTGAATCCAACTCTGAGGAAGTTCTCAGTTTGGTTCCAACCCAAAGACACAGAGCTCCAGTGAAAACAAACAGTTGGAGCGGCTACAGGAGATAATAATCATTACGCTGTGAAGGTTTGTGTGCAATTTTGGGTTGAGATGCAGAGACTATTCACATTAAAAGCAGTCTGTGTATGTGTGTGTTCTTTTTTTTTTTAATAGATGCTATAAAATGATAAAAAGAGTTTTATAGGTACAATAAGCAGAGCTGTGCTGAAAAGCTGTAAACACTTCGCAACCATGACTCAATCATCCTCCTCTCTTCTTGGGCCAGCCTGTTTCAATGAATCACCACACACACACACACACACACAACAACAGAAACACTTCGACTCTCTGGTATTCACTCATCACTATAATGGCACAGCAGGGACTGACAGGAACTATGTTTGTGTTCTCTGCTGTATATCTCTTGGTTGCACTGAGGGAGATTAGAATCGATTGTTTACTTTTAGTTTTAGTCTATTTTGGCTCAAAAATGGCTCATTTGACTTGATATAAACAGCCAAAGTGTGGCAAACATTGCCTCTCATGGGCTCATTTATGGGGCAGTTTTGTTGACTTAACATCTTGATTCATCAGCGCTAAATTGACTTGTGGAAGAAAATCACAACAACATGTTAAACTGCACCTGATAAACACTTGCAAATACTTAAAGTGTGATGATATTCTATGTTTTTCTTATTGTTAGCAAATTACTTGCCTTGCTTGGCAGGCGGAGCCTTTGCAAGATTACGACATTATGCGAGAATCCATCTCGCCAGACTAAAGTTATGTGCTTGTGGCCGAAACCACTTAACTTTGCGAGGCAGCTGGATTCACGAGATCGCACGATCATGTGAGAATCCATCTTGCCAGGCTTCAAGTTATACGTTTGTCTCTGCACCAAAAGTGGTGCAGCCCTAGGAGGGACTACTGACAGCTACGGGCTTGGTTTAGCTTTGATGACAGCAGCAACTGTTCACTGGAAAACAGCAATGGTAGCACCTAAAGATGCTGCTGTAGGATTAGTTATTTCAGAACTGAGGAGTATTTCGTCACTGAAAGAAGAAAAAAGAACAGGTTTTTCTCAGTGTTTCCTTTTCTCAATGTTTTTGGTCTTCTCTTGACTGGCTACTACATCAAATGGTTTATTGATCTGATTAGTTAGCCAGTGATAGCTGGTGATAGACAGATGGTTCATCCAATCATATGCACAACTATTTTTAGAAAGTACCTGCCCTTTTCCAAACAGTTTGTAAAGACATTTCTCAGAACCAAAACCAACTACCAAATATCTGTGTATCCAAAGCTGGATAAAGCACAATTCCTCTCTGCCACAGACGTCCACTCTTGTCCAAAAGCTATTAAAAACTCATCAGTGATCCACGCTGTTGCACTGGGTGACATGTTCTTTCATAATAATGAACATGGTATTTCAATTTGAGTCAATCAGACATAAACTGTCCCTCTGCTGTAAATACAGTACTTGCTCACTCATTTCCAAACAATAAATGCAACAAATGCACTGCTTTTATGTGTTGAGTAACATAAATATGATGCTTTCTGTAGTGCAACATGATGGGAAACAACCACAATGATCGACAGACAGATCAGGTTTGTTAAGTTGAATTCAACCAAACAATACTTGGAAGCAAAACAAGGCCTTTTCAAGTCTGACCCAAAGAACTAGACTGGCAGTCATCTCTCAAAAACCTACAAGAAATGTCAAATCTTTGAGCTTTATGAAAGACCAAGGGTGATGTGCCTTGTTGCAACCGGTCATAGCAGATGGCAAGCCACCTTTGAGGCCTGTAAAAAGGACGTTTTCCCTCATCACTGTTGCTTTAGTGCTTCCTCATGATGGTAATTGTTGGGTCTCTTTAAATAATTTTACAAATAGTCCACTACATAAATAAAATTGACTTAACTTTGTCGTGTTTGTTGCATGTAATTCCCCATCTCTCTCGTTCATTCTTCACTTCCTGTCCCCTCTTTGTTGACAGCTATCCCATGTAGGCCAAAATGCTACCAAAAAACAAAATAAAGAAAGAATAAACTTTTCAAAAAGTTTCAAATAAATAACTAAATAAATTGCAAGCAGGGCTATCCAAAAACTAACCACTTGTTCCTTGGCTCATGGCCTTACTTCCCACCAAATTTCATCAAAATAAATTTTGAGATAGTCTGCTAACCAACACACAATCATCCAAATGTCCATGTTTTGAAATCATGTTATCATAATTTCTCTCCAGGTGGTCTTTTGCCTCCTCTAACACTCTCCAGGAACAAAAACAGTCCTTGAAACCCGAAGAAAGCTGGCAGCCAAGAGAGAGATCTGCTCAGTGTTTCAGCCAGCCGCAGATCAATATTTTTACTGTAATTCCATCAACCGTCATTATAGCTTCAGCTCCTCGCGTGGAGGCGGCGGAGGGTGTTTGTGAGGACAGAGGGATGGAGTAATATGAGAGCGACAAAGATTAGTTGCAGAGCAGTTCAAGAGAACTTACAGACAAGCTGGGAGATGGAAAGAAAACTAACAAAAGGCCAGAGTTGAGAACAAAGTAGAGAATTGGCTTTTCTTCGGTCCAAATGGAGTGGAAAAGTTTAGTTTATTGAATTTTGTACTTGCTCCATTTAATTTCACACACTTCAATTACAAGCCAGCAAGGACTTGTAAACAGCAGTCACATAGACTAACAGGTAGCTTGTTTATTGGATAGTTTTCATGGCCTTTCACCCTGTGAGCATACGGATTCTGGCAAAAGGGGAAACCCTCCGGACTTCCAGTTTTCTACATATCAACATACTGTATGTCTTTACGAGAAAACTGTACCAACTTGCACATTGAAATCTGCAAGTCAAAAGACATTTTGCTGTCTGGGTCTGGCTAAAACTGGGCAAAATTTGGTTTAAAAGTTAAACCTCTGTAGAGGTCCTAACTACTAGCTAGAGCTAGTGCTTTGCTAACATTTGCTAAACACACTGTAACTTATATATCACTTTTACTTGTCCTTTGGCAACATCTTTTCAACGTCTTCAAAATTTGTTTTTCTATTTCAAGGGGACATATTATGCAAAACTCACTTTTCCGTTACTGTAGCACCTATATTTGGGTATCTGGGGTGTCTACCAACCCACAAACTGTGAAGTCAAACAATACAGTCATTTTTTTTGTGGTCTGCTTCGATCTGAATACATGGGATTCAGCACGCTGTTCAGAATTTGCTCCGCTTGTTACGTAATTTACCAGCTCAGCCCACACATGCTTGACAACCACCTTTGCGAACGTCCGCGATTCTTTTTCGTTGCAAGCACCAGGTAGCCGGACCAGTAGGCACTGGTTATATCTTAGCGAAATAAGCACAGAAACTGCTCTGTTGGTGGCTGCACGAACCAGCACAACTCGCTACATTTGCCTCCAGTCTCAGCGGACAGAAAAGCTCATTGAATACGTTGTATTTCTTGAATACAATGCACAGTGCAGTGTGTGCCATCCACTTTCTGCCGGACTGCCTCAGTAACCTGGGTCAATACAATGGAGGACTGGCAACAAGACTTTTTCTAAAGGATGGAGCAATACCAATTCTACAAAATGTAAGTTTTTAAAAGTAATTATGCTTTGTGTTTATTGGCCGTTTCGCAGCAGCTAACACTAACATCTGATGTCAGTAACCACTATTAAGCTGGTTTGTTAGTTGAATGATAGATGAGCCTCACACAAAGCATACAGGAAACAGGAATGGAGTAAGTTGACAGAGGTTCTGTTGGATGCAAAGCTTGCTCAACTGTTTCTGGAGCACAGAGCAAAAAGGGACGGGACTTAGGAAGGGTCAGCTTGTGAGTAAATGTAATTATATGGTAAGCATAGTTAGGTGTACATCCACAAATTCTCAGTGAGATGCTAGATACATACATATATCACAGAGAGCACAATATAAAGTTATCATGTATGTGGGTATTTTCCTGTGAAAGACCTGTTTTGCGTCAAAATGTAACAAATAAAACAGAAGCAAGCTCTGATTCCAGCATGCACATACCTTTTTATTGTACTCTCTAAGCTGAAGTGTTGCAACCTGGCCAAACATATTCAACTAAAGGCTAAAAAACTTCAAAGATCAAATAAGTCGTCCAGAGCTTGTTGGGTGTGAACTCTATGTAAGCCTGCTGGCTTTTATTTCCAGCCCTTTTTACGCCATAAACAGCCTCATGCGTTGTTTGGATTTTATTCGGAAACTCTGCATTCCACTTGCAAAGAAATTTGACCTTCGCTGGTTTTGGCAAGACCCAATGCCATTGCTGAATCATACCCTGCAGCCTGTAAAATAAAGGGAATAAAGAGGCTGGCATGGCAATGAAAACACTCACCGGGTTTTATGATCTACTCATAACACACACAGCAGGTCCGGTCAATGTGATGTGAGGAGCCGACTGAAAAACAGAGAACAGACAGAGGCACACAGAGGGGAAGAGAGGAGCTCATCAGCAGATAAATATGTTGTCAATCATCTGGGATTATGACTTCTGCAATTCACCTGCACAACCTTATCCACACCTGAGATGGCTGTATATATTTTTCGTTCTTTATTTTCACCCAAAAAAGGCTTAACTTTAACAAGTATGATCTCAGAAAGGTTGGATTGTGTGTTTGGACATCTACAACATTTACAAAAACCCTCTTTTCATTGTGACAGGTTACAGTGTAACATTACATTGTACTCCTGCTTCTTGTTCACATTACAAAATAAAAGTCTCCTTTAGAAAAAAAATGGGCCTTAAAGGGTAAGATTGGCACTATGCTATACTTTTGTTATAGTCAACAAACCTGTTTTCATCCCAGGTCATCAAATACGAACGTCTTTGTCAGACCCCTGAAGTCTCATAAAGATTTACAAGGTACTTTTCGGTTATTATGTTCTGCATGAGTTGTTGCTAGAGAGCCTTTTTAACATGTGGTTAACGTTATAAAACAGTGGCAGTTTGGTTTGGTTTAGGCACCAGAATTACTTGGTTAGGTTGAGGAGAATATCATGTTTTGGGTTAAAATAGTATTAGTCATGTGACACATGGAACATATATATAACTTAAAATTTAACCCCACCGTCTCCATAGACTGACTTTCTCACCTGTCGCACATGGGTTTACAATGAAGTTACTTAAAAGCTCAGTGTGTCTCCTACAGACTGGGGGTGGGCGGACTGATCACAAAATATCGATACTACATCTTGTTGTTTGGTACCGAGTCAAAACCAAACTTGTGGTATCAGACACTAAAGGCTACCTTGTGCGTCTACTGTATATGACACATTGTGGGGCTGTGACAAAATGATTCCTGCAGAAAACTCACAAATATATAGTTTAATTAGTTTTCTAAAACCTACCCAAACTGCAACAGTTTCACGTTAACCACGTGTTAGAAAGGCTTTCTGGCAGCGTCTAATACAGTTGCCAAAGGGTATTAGTGCATGAGTGTGAGATGCTGAGGGGCAGAGGAAAAACGTCAGTATGAGTTTATTGCACATAAAGGTACAGTAAATAGCTATAGTTTTGGCTACAAAACAAAATCAATCATGGTTGGTTTTGGTCTTTTCATATGATTAGTTTACAATAAGAAAAATATAAATCATCAAGACTTACGCTTTAAAATCACATCATATCCACGTCTTCTTATTTAAGGGTGTCTTTGGTTGCCAGGACGGTAGTCAGTATCAGGATTCTCCCATATTTGTATGTACAAAGTGATGCAAACCAGCGACAGTACCAGTCAATGTTAAAAAATCAAAATACTGTTGATCACTGTATCACTGGATACTTTCTGGATGAGAGCATTAAACTCAAACACTGAAGACAATACAAAGTATTATTAAACAGCAGCATCACATGCAAAGGTTCCTTTTTAGCATCATAATTATGTAGAAAGACACGTACTCATCTCCTGCAATCAGAAACACATTTGTGAAGACCCTTTCAGCTCGTCTGCAAGGCCAAACATCCACTCACTGTGTTTTTGTTGGCTTGTCAGGCGATGATTGCATGAAAACTTGATTATACATCCAGGGGTTTTGTATTAAATGTGCGTTTGAGATCATCAGTTTAGAGGCAGAAATGGCAGGCAGACTTGTGATGGCAACTATCACGGCTCTCAGAAAGAGAACACGAAAAGATGTCTCCACAACAACAAACGTGGATCATCAAAAATTATGGTGCGACATCACACAACACGAGGAGAGCGGTACATGGGGGCACGTAAAGCACCAGTTTGTGCCTTTCATGTAATCACCACCATTAAGCGACTTAAATGTCTACAATTACATTTAAGTCTCAGAAACGTGCCTCGGCTTTTGTTAAAATCAATTCGAAGCAAACGTGAGCCACACAGCAGGCCAGTGATGTCATACTGTTCATTTTTGTGGATAATCAAAATACTGCCTGTTCAACAAAAACAATACTTTTACACCAGAGTTAAAGCGGTGGAACATATGATAGCTAAAATGCAACTTTAGGGGACAACTTACACACTTGACTCACACTTATTATTGGCATGAATTTGCCAAGTGTTCCATGCAGAAATTTCTTCCATGCAGAAATTTTCATCATCTTAATGAACTGTTACAATTGTCCCATGGGTGTAGTCTGCATGGCTCCCGGGAGCTCACTGAACCCCCGAGTGGAACATTGATTCGGGTCTAATTGTGTGGTATGGAAGCAACAAGGTAATATCTTTTCAAGCTACTATTTGTCTGACTACAAGAAAAGTTCTTAACTAATTCGAGAAGACAAAATGAACATTTTCAACCTGTGTGGTATGGAAGCCTGTAGTGATGCACGGGTCGGGCGGACCCACAGGCTGTGGAGCGACTTATTAGATAATACTACAGGTTCATGTGCACAGGTCAAGTGAAAAGCAGCAGTCCGAGTAAGTTATTAATAACTTACAGAAACACTGCGTGCAATAGTCCATCTTCCACTGTCTCTCTCCAAATTCGTCCCTCTATCTCTTAAACACACACACATGCTGCTGCAGCGGTGCACACAGCAACCAGCGCATCCAGTGCGCTCTCAGCTCAGCTGATCGGTGCTCAGAGCCCATCTGAACAGGGTAAATCCTGGAACTGTGGACTCTTCTTTCTTTTTTCTACATAGTGCAGTTAAAAACACGAGGCTAAAAAATACAGTAAAGACCTCCACATGAAAGATGCTATTCTGGTAAGAAGGATAATCATTTTGTGTGTGCATGTGTGCGAGAGAGAAAGAGAAAAATGAAGGGTCACTTGTTTTGCTGCTATCAATGCGCCTGCAGGCTCATCTGTGGGGAAATGCTAATAGCTGGGATCTGTATCTGGTTTACTGCCAAGTATTGTGGTTTTTGCGAGTTCAAATTTTGTGGTAATTCTTACAATTTGTCATCACTCATCAGCCGTAATAGTCAGGATATGAAAATGCTCCTGCCAGTGTGCAAACGAAACCTCTATTGAATACACCACATTTCCTCTAAATTTTTTATTTTTTTTGCAAACTCCTGACCTTAAAGTTCAAACTGTGCCTATTAAGTGTCCTCACCATAACCAGCAATTGCCTTTCTTCCTCAAAAGAAAATGGGAGTGTACCATAATGTCGACCTCACCCCAGCACTTTTCTAATTGGTCAAAGTGACAGCTTTAGAACATTCCCCGGTCTCCCCCTCTATGTGTTTGGTTTATCTTATATCCTTCAGCAGCAGCCTCAAGAATTTCTTTTTCTTTGTCTCTCTGACCCTTTCATCTGCCTTCCCTTCAAACTTCACTCTTGTTTGTCTTGCTTTCATTTGATAATTTCCCACTTGATCCCTGACATCGATGGACAAATACACTTGAAGGGTGGAGGGAGATGACGATGGTCAATACCACTTCCTACACCTGCCATACAATATAGATAGCCTATTGACAATTTTAAGATCTTGTAATCTCCAGTTAGATGGGCTGTTCTAATGTCAAGTGGGCCGCGGTGGTGGCTGTGCGTCTCACTTGGTGGGCAAGCCTGTCTTGCATTTACCAGAATTGCAAGATTGCCAGTCTTCACTCTGACTTCCTTTTACTTCGGTTTGTTTTTAGCGTTTACTCAAGTTTCTTATTATTGCACAGCTCATTGTGGGGGCGATAGTAAACATGTTGCTGCTCGCCCACAAACCGAGTGATTGAGATGTTCTATATGGAGGTACGAGGATGGAAATGGTATTAACATTGTCGGTTCACAGCGTCCAACACTGAATATCAAATCAGCCCCCATCATCATCCACAGCATGCCTCGAGCTCTTTTTTATTATTATCTATTTGTCAAAGTATTGGTCTATTTACGTATTGGCAACATAACATTGTTTCTATTTGTAGCACAGATTGTCTTACAATATAAAATGTGATTGAGACAGAGAGGCCTGTTCTCACCTCATATTTATTCAGAAACATTATTCCAGTGAATCCATGCAGTATATAGCATCTAATAAATCCTGTATAATAGCTTAGTTGTTTTTGCAATGGAAATGAATTGCATTTATTTTTGCAGGTATAAAAACATCATAAACATCATGCTTTTGCACGGGATAACTATGCAGATACACTGCCTGCCTGCCTGAAAGACAGAGGAGAAATCCTGTGCAGGCATTGTGAGGCTAAATCAAACATAATAGAGGCTGTCTTCATTTCTGTGTGTGTGTGACAATCACTTCGATTGACAGCAGCTGAGAGGCAAGTGGCCACACTCCACATCATATTGATTTTAGCTTAGAAAGGCTGCCGTGTGCAGGTGGTGGGATGGAGGGAAGAAACAGGGGAGTGATGATGTTGGTGATGATGATGATGATGGTGATGATGATGGTCGGCGGCGTGAAGGAACACAGAGCGGTGTGATTGACATGGGGAACGAGGGAGTGCAGCAGAGGAACAGCGCATGAGGGAGATGTTTAGTGAAATGTGTTGATGTATTTCAATCCCATAAATGCAGCAATTTGTCATAATAACTACAGGGGGAAAGAGGTGGGATTCATAATTTCGCTGGTTACATACCAGTGCTGCTGCTTTCCAGTAAGGCATCCCACAAGACTCCCACATGTGCAGGGAATTGATCAATGACTGATTGGACTGAAAACTACTCTCTTTAATCGCTCCCTCAGTAATCAAATGGAACCAAATCCAGAAGCCAGACAGCTAACCACTGATTGAGATGTGATTTTTTTTAATCTTTCTTGTCCAGAAATGTATCCAATCTTTTTAGCAGTTTTGTGGTGTCATTGCTTGGTCATTTTTTTGGTTAATGTTTGTGAACTTTAAAGGACCAGTGTGTAGGATTTAGTAGCATCTAGTGGTGAGCCTGCAGACTGCAAGCACTTCTCTCCCCTCTGAGCCAAGGAGAAGCTACGGTGACCGCGTAACTGTGACTGCAAAGTTGCAGCCTCCTTAGACAAGGTTCTGCACCCTCTGTAACAGCTCAGTCTTAACAAAAACAAGGTAATTCTTATTTTCGGGTGATTATACACTGCTGAAAAGCTACTTATGCATGTCAACATTCAGAGCATTCAGAGGATGTCATAAAAAGATGTCATAATTAATAATTCTGGCTCCTCAGGAGACGTCTTTTCAACATACGACAAGATGTTTAAAAGACATTTTTTGGACCTTAATATGAGCACATACGTATATGTATGTAATGTAATTTCATGACTTTGTGGGGAAATATGTTAATTTAGTTACATTGGAAATTTGATTTAAAAAAAAAAAGATTTCAAAAGTTGTATTTGCAGCATAAACATGGAATTTATTTTCTTAACTTTTGAGTGGGTTAGGGTTAGGGTTA
>JAJHUR010090628.1:0-11293 GCA_027495735.1 Lutjanus campechanus
TAAATCTGACCTTCAAGTGTTCAATTCAGATATCGAATTTCCTCAAAGATCAGTAAAATCAAATTACACCACCAGAGGTCAGTGTTATACTACAGATCTATCTATCTATCTATCTATCTATCTATCTATCTATCTATCTATCTATCTATCTATCTATCTATCTATCTATCTATCTATCTATCTATGAATGACTGTAAGAAGAGGCTGTGAGAAGAGTAACACTGAGATGTTTGTGAGTGTCTCTGGTTTGAGACTTATTTGACTCGTATATCTGCCACAGAACAAATTGACTCGGCCATTTAGCGCCCCTCTGACCACTTTGGATCATAAATGTGTGTGTTGGTGTGTGTGCGTGTGCGCGTGTGTACTACATCTGTGTGCAGTGAGCAATATCTTTAGCTCGCCGTGGGGAACCTTGTTTTTGTCACATCGAATTTGCTCCGTTCAAAACGATATTGATCCCGTGTGCATGAGTGTGTGTTTGTGCGTGGGTGCGCTCACACCTTAATGAAGGTGCTTTCAGGATTTTCTGTTACAGATGTGCAGAAGTAGAACAGTATAATCAAATCCAGGGTGTTTAAATCCCTTTTTGTTTCTGTTTTCCTGTCTAGACGTTCATTTTCACGGACACGGAGGATGAGGACCTGCGCTCAGCAGGTAAGCAACAACTGTGATTCTAAAATAAGCAAAGTCTCAAATTTTAGATTTAGATTAAGATCTGTTCTGGAGTGCTTTGAGTCTGTGGCTGTTTTTCATAGTTAGGGTGAGTCCCCTTATTTCAAATTAAAGGGTATTTTTAAACCTGGACCCTATTTTTTATATATATATTCTGGAGTCTTAATGATTACTAGGTAGAAAAGGTTTTGGAATTGGTCCAAACTAACTGATTGAAGCAGCAGTAGACCAGCACCTACTGTGTTCTGAGAGACTGTTAAAGTGTTAAAGGGGTCTGGTGGCTTTGAAGAGAGTGATATAACAGCTTCAGTTACAGTTGGAAGAGGCTGTCTGAAAAGGTCTATCATTTAGGAACCCTTTGGATTGCTTTATTTTTTAAAAATCATTTTGTCTTCCTGTTTTGCTGATGGGTGAACTAAAAGCATGTTTGCTACCAAAACTTTGGACTGTCAGGAGACAAATCTGGACTCACGACGTACTAAGAAATGCCAGGGTTAGCAAATTATTTAATACCCAGACGTTCATTTGCATGGACCTTTAAGGTCTGCTGATATGTGCTCCAGATCAACATGAACAGAACCAGATGATGCTGCATGTACGACCTCGAGGTAGAAACTGGGCTGTTTGTTGTCTTTTTCTCCTCCAACTGTATATGGAGCAACATTTCCACCTCATGACTTGTGTTTAAATTTTCTGGCAAACACATACACTTTAAGTTGAAGTATGTTGACAGGTGCAGTTGCCCCATTGACTATGTTGCAGCCAATGCAGCCCGTTTCGAGTCGATCTGTTGGATCAATTCCAAAACTTTTGGCACCCATTAGTTACTTAGACCCCAACACATCAAAAACACATCAAAACATGGCCCAGGTTTAAAGGGACAGTTCACACACACATCAAAATATTTCCTCTGTACATTTATACTTGTTTTGGTGTTGAGTTGCCTGGTTCTGATAATATTGGTTGTCGAGATTTCCGCCTTCTCTCCAATATAATGGAACTAGATGGCACTGGTCCCTGTGGTGCTCAAAGCACCAACATACATTTGCAAAACTCAACAGCAATGTCTTTTTCCAGAAATCATGCTCAAAATAAACCACGTACCTTGTTGTGAGTAGTTTCATGTCATAACTACTTTCTTTCTGCAATAGAATCTACTGGAACTACTTTCTTTTTCTACTAGAAAGAAAGTAGTTTCAACATGAAGCTGCTCACAACAAGGTCTGTGAATTATCTTGCATAACCAGGTTGATGATTTCTGGAAGAGTCGCTGGCACTTTGAGCATCACAAGCGTTTTAGCATTATATTGGAGAGAAGGCAGACATCGTGCAGCTGATATCATCTCTACAGGAAGAACCCTTTAAGAAATAATGGCATTACCCTTTAATAGAGGTCTTCATGCTACAATAGTAATATTTTAGATAATAGTGTGCTTCCAACTTTGTGGCAACAATATGTAATATATATATAACATAACAATGCTCCAGCACGGATAGCAAAGTCCATAAAGAAGTGTGAGTTCTACCTCTGCAGTCACATGCAGATAAACCCATTTTACACGCTCTGATTATAATGAGCTTATTAATTGTTTGGTCAGAAACATACTGCACAAAAGTACATAATCATTAATGTTCCAGTATAAACACCTCTGAAACTGAGAAGTTCCAGTTGTATAAATCAAACGTGCGTCTCCGTCTCTCTGTGTCTCTGCAGGTGTTAACATGGTGGTAACAGGCTGCCAGTCAGATCACAGCCAGCAGGCCCTGTCCTGCAAGATGTCTGCGGAGTACGACGGCTTCATGGCCTCAGACAAGAGGTGAGACAGATTTAAGTCCGTCTATCGTTCCTGCCCGCACCGGATTTAAAGATCGGATTAAGATTACAAACTTTAATGATCGCCGTGGGGAGATCGGGCCGTTAGAGCAGCGGGTAGTGAAAGGAGAAACCAAACAAGTAAATAATCTTCTCGGGTTACATAAGCATATACACAGGTGAGAATTACTTCAATCAGATTTATTACAGGGGTAACCTTTGAAATTCTTTGCTTTTATTTTGTCAACATCTTTGCACTAATTCAGATTCTTCATGCACAGGATTTTCCCAGAGGCCACCTGTCAATCAAACAGTGCGAGAAATGCAAAGATATCTTCCTTATCTTCTGTAACTATGAATGTTTGAATGAAGTCTGCGATGCATTACATCATTAGAAGTACTCATGTAGAACGGTCCTTTCAGAATAAAATACATATCACTGGATTATAATGCACTGACATGTAAGCATCCCTTATTTTAACCACTTTATATACAGACTTGTAGATTAATCTATAATTATACATCATAATGTTTTAGCTGATTTTTATTTTGCATTAATCTGAATCTGCAAAGCAATTAGTAGAGTAGTAAAAAGTACAATATTCACTTCCAAAATGTAGTGTAGTAGAAGTAAAATTAGCATAATATGGAAATAATCAAGTAAAGCACCTCAAAATTATACTTGAGTAAATGTATTTAGTTACATTCCACCTCTAACAGCTTACAAATACCCCCTGAAAAAGGCAGGACATTAAACTGCAGTGAGGAAAAAGAAAAAGGCATCTCAACACTCCTGTCTACTCTGTCCCAAATGCAAACGTGTGCATTTTAAAGGGACAGTTCACTTCAAAATCAAAAATGCATATTTACCCTTCACCGTAGTGCTATTTAGACATCCATGGCACTCGGATGATGCTCAAAATGGCAAAAAAACAAAACAACAACAACATTTGATTGATTTGTGGATGAGAAGCTTGTGCGTGTGACAACGCAGGGTGTAAACATTCATGTATAATTATGTAGTATAAAGATGGACGGGGTGGAGGGACTGGTGTTCGTGCCCCACGTGAAACCAAAACGTTTCGCAAAGGTTGTAAGGCACATGATGTTATGTGTTTCACATGACTTTTGACTTTTTGTGTTGCGAGGAGTCACTTTAGTGACACCTGACTTGTGTGTGTCATGTGACCGTCGCTTCAGTGACGTCACATGATGTACAAAACATAACGTAGCTACTGTAACCCCAAACATGGTCTGATGCTAAACTTAAACCAAACTCCGACCCTTGTGCAGCGTTACTTTGTGACTGTGTCAGATACGACAGCTAAAGGGTACCTCCTGCATCAGTAAGTTGGGATTAGAATGCGCTGAAAAGTCTTGATGGCTAAATAGAACTTCAAGTAACAGGGAAAAATATGCATTTTTGATTTTTGGATGAACTGTTCCTTTAAGACCGCATATGTTACAACAGTGTGTCTCATTTTCTGTGACAACATTGTACATACCAGGTACTTGTGTGCGTGTACAGTCATTGAATTTCAAGTGAATAAATCTCTTTGATCAATATGTAGTAAACAATCAGACATAAACTCTGGTGTTTGCTCAACTCATGTAAATTAAACCTAGAACATTTATCATTATCCTCGTACACTCAAAAGTCAAAAGTAATACTCTAAACCTCATGTGTCTCACTAGTGTTCATCAGTCTGTCAGTCGTAGTTTTGGTCTCACAGGGTTCTGTTTCACTACTGGCCTTTAATCTTCTGTACAAATGATAAAAGATATAATAATAAAAAAGAAAAACACTGTACGCTAACTAACTAACTGTACGCCAGACAGACAACATTAGGAATTAGTAAGTAAACATACTGGAACAATTAGTAACTAAGGAGTCAAATATTTTTAGTTGGTGGAGACCAAAACAGAGCTAAAAAGAGAGTGAATATTTGACACACATGAACCAAATAGACAGCGTCTCTCTGTATCTGCTGGATGTGTATAAAGGCAGCTGTTCTATAACAACCTCACCATATCAACTGTTAGTATCTTTTTTTTTTTGCTGTCCTGAAATGACCCCCCAAAAAAGCTAATAATAAGTAGAAGAAAAGCAGTATTTTGAGAAGGCTACATCATGTATTGGATGACACACTGTGATCCGGATTTGTTTGACTAGGTTTCAGCTCACGACCTTCCTTCAGGCTGCCATACAGCACCCTGAACTGATACTGGGGTCATATTTTTGATTTGTGGAAAATACAATGACGCACAAGAGCCTTTGTTTGGTGTGTGACTAAGGCTTCGCCTGTCGTCCTGTTATTAAGATGGCAGTGGAAATGAAAGAGAGTTTCAGTTTGATTCCTGGGCCCATTTCGCTGTTTGGACTGAAGGGAGAAGTGAGGCTGTTTGGTTTGGACGGAAGCCTTTTTGTGTTGTCGGGCAGCCATCAGGATGGCAGAGGAACAGCACTTCAGTTTGGGACCAGCAGCTTTGTAATTTGGACTCTAATGTTGCAGTAAGAGTCTGTTTGATGCTGGAATGAGACTTTGACATCATGTCCAGTCATTAAAGTGGCAGAAGATATCAAACAGCTTGATCGCTCACAGTTTCACACAAATTCGTGCTACGAGAACTACAGGATATCCAGGGAGACAAAAACTGAGAAGAGAGAGGCACGATTGTTTTTAAAGTGAATTTTCTTTGTACTCTGTTTTTAAAGAAAGCTTGTTTTTGGGACTAACACATGATGAAATAGCCACGGTCGGTGGGTTGTCCGTCCGTCCCATTGTTGTGAACGTTATAGTACAAGAGTGCCTTTGCAGAATTTCTTAAAACTTGGCACAAATGTCCACTTTGACTCAAAGATGAACTGATTGGATTCTGAAGGTCAAAGGTAAAGGTCACTGTGACCCCACATCCATCCCATCCTCATGAACGTGATATCTTTTTTCGAATTTGGCACAAACATCCACATGGACTCAATGACATACTTCTTAGAATTTGGTGGTCAAAGGTCGCTGTGATCTCGAAAAATGTGTTTTTGGCCGCAAGTCATTACTTGACAAAATTTCACACACATATCTAATTGGTTAAAATGATGAGGTGATGACATTTTGCATCCAAAAGGTCATTGGTCAACTTCACTGTGACATGATGATGCTCTGCAAAAACACTTGAGGTTCTCCATCAGTTCTCTGTACTGTTTTTGGGTCCAGTATCACGTCTGTATACAATGTGTAAAATGTTTATGTCGTGAAATCTTTAAAAGAAATACACATGATAACTGGCTACATTAACTGTCTTCAATCGCGACCGTCCCTTAAACTGTGACGTGACTTTTGGTTCACTTTTGTTCTTCAAAATTCATCCAGCATGCTCCCAGCTAGAGAATTTAACAATCGCATTAACGAGATGAAGCCACGGGAGTTGATGGACCAGCGCGGACTCTACTGTGTTCAGTCTGTCTTGATTATTGACACATAAAGATGGACAACACGACAGCTCGCCAAAAGGCGAAGCCAAAATAATCCTGATCGCCCCCTGGTGGCTGGCTGCAGTATAGACCATATTCCACCCCCTCCATGTTAGCAGATTGGACATGGGCCAAGCTGTTTTTCCCATAGATGGTCATTTTTGTTGTTGTCACACTAATGTAGTACGTTCAAGTGTTCATGTTTGTGATTAATGTGGTATAGGAGTTAAAGTAAAAAGATGCTATAAAAATGGGGTTGAGCTCTGGTCACAACTGAGGTGTGTTCAGGACCTCAACTCCACATGACGTCACCAGAGCAAGATGGCAGCACTCGTATCCAGGATATTTTGGCTACAGTTTTGTACATTGGGAGGAAATGGAGACACGTTGTCATGTTGTAAATCCTCATATGAAGTCCTAAAAATATTACATTTCAACCTATTTCATTCCTGTTGCATTTTTTGTTATTTTTATTTGCAAAAACAGATTTAAAAAAATCATTCTTAAAATGAGTGAGCCAGCAGTCTGATTGATGTTCCCTGGAGCGCGCAATTAAAAAACATGATTTAGGACACTAAATCAAAAGGGAGATAACTGTTTTTGCAAATGAACCCCTCATTTGATCACGAATCCAGGCAGTATTTGTTTTGATGGATTTGAGGAATTATTTTCTGTGGGAGACTTCCATTTCTCCCAGTGGGCATAAGGTAATTTAGTGTAACAAAATGGTTTCACTGAGATAAAATCACCCGGCTTAGGCACAACGATAATCCAGACAGTTCTGACTTTAAAAATAAAAAAATTGAACGTTGATGTGATGCATCATCTGGTGTGGTTCAGGCAATTTTGGAAGCTGTAGTTGGATTAATTCCGTGCATGCTTGAAACCAACAAGGAGGAAAATTTGTGTTCAAATTTCAAATCTGCCCGGCTGCAGACATCAACAGGAGGAATGTAGAGGAGCCAAGAAACCCCAGTGTTACATTTTAACTGTTTTCTTTTCCTCATTCTGTGGCTCCTCAGGTGGTTTTGCCATGTGGATGATGATAACTACGTGAACCCGGAGGCCCTCCTCTCCCTGCTCTCGGTCTTCCCCCAGGACAGCGACATCTACGCGGGCAAACCGAGTCTGGACAAGCCCATCACTGCTCACGAGCTGCTGGAAGGCAATGCAACGGTACCACACCACAGCGTTTATTTAAAGATAAACTCCTCTCAAAAATGTGTTTTTCTTATATTTATGTCCCCTAAAATGTTTGACCTTGATTTTACTGACCACCATCACCGTGGTTTCAAAGTACTCCCTATTTTTGAAGTCTCAAGGTTGGCAAGCGTGCCTTAGTATCTCATACAGGTGCACACGGTACCCTCTAGGGTCTGTACAGACAGACGTTAGAGTTTACCCAGAAAGCCTATTTAACACATGGCTCACTAACAAGGACCACACCGTATGTTCAGTATAAAAGGTAGTTTATTGGATGGTGAAAGGATTTGCTGGAGATGGGAAGGGGGTCATGTGTGGAAGGATGGCAGGGGGACAAAGAGAGGGATGTAGGGATTGAGAAGAGGGATAAGGGGTTTGAGGGATGAGGGGGTTGAGGTGAAGGATGAGGGGTTTGAGGATGAAGGGGTCAAGGAAAGGGATGAAGGGTTTGAGGACAGGGATGTCATCGAGCTGCAGGGCCAGGAACCTGAGGGGTGAGACTCAGGGTCGGGGCACGTCTCCATGAGCTTTGGTGCTCTGCCCCCCCCCCAAGGTTCCTGGCAGAGACCCAAGTGAATGCAGGGAAGATGAGTGAACTCCCCGTGGAGGAAACCTGGAATGGATGAGGTTGAACCTGGGACCTACTTTTCGAGTGACGATCACTGAGCTGAATGATGCCTGCAGAAAAAGAATGGGAGAGGGTTAGACGTCCTTACATAGTTATGCACCGGCGATTGAAGGAGAGAGGTGCAGGTGACTAATTAATGAGACGCAGGTGATTTAGATTTGTAGGGAGACACAGGTGGTAGAGTTTGGGAGAGAGAGACATGGTTCTGTTCCTAAAATCATTGTGAAACAGTTTGATTAGGTTTAAGCAACAAAACTACTTGGGAAGGTTTTGAAGAAGATCATGGTTTGGGTTAAACTAAGTACGTTATGTTAAGTAAGTCACGTGACATAAGTGAGGTCAGTGACACATGTAACATTATGTAAATTTAAACTTTAATTAACGTTTACTTTTGGTTTCCAAGTGGGAAATGGCCTCCTGGGTGACAGTCCTGTGTGACCCATCCATCAGCCCCACCTCCCCCATACGTGGACTTTCTTGCTCTCTATTATACATAACCTGACACGGACGACTTTACCTCTGCCTGAGAGCCCACTGCATCTCATACAAATGCTAAACCTTGTGTGTCCGTATGACATGTCGAGGGGCGTGACAAAATGATGGTATTTGAGAACTTGGGAACGGGAACGAGCTGCAAGTCCTCAAGTTTCCCCAGAGCATTTTTTTTTTTTTTTAGGATTGGAAAACCCTCTGAAACAGCATTTACACCACAGCACACTAAAACCTCCCTGAGACCCAGACAGAATTTAATTTATGTGGGCCGATAACTCCTGAAGGCAGGGTGACCTCTCTGTGATACATTACTGTCTTTAATGTAACCCCACAGATTTATTTTTTTCTTGCTGTCCTGCTCCCTGAGATTCTTCGCCTCCTATTTCGATCTTGAATTTCACCGACTGTATCCCATCTAGAGACACCTGTGACGTTATTCTCTCACTGGTTCTCATGAATTCATCCTTTGCTACTTTTCTCTGTCCTTTTGCTTACTTGTTTCTTTACATCTTGATTTCATACCTTCTTTGTTTCCTTCCTTCCTTCTCTTTTCTCTTTTCTCTTCCTTGCTGGCTCCTGATGCTGCTGCACTGTGGAAATATATAAACTCTCAAACCAAAACAAAGTCCTTCAGGATGGACAGGTTAACCGCTGCCACTCAGAACCAAATATCCCACTATCTTTGCCGTCTTTCTTCTCAAAGAAAAATCTATTCAATATACTTTTGGATGTACTTTTACGACGGATGCCGCATCAATTAGCACGGAGCAGATTGAGCGGGCAGGAAGTCAGACACAGAAAAGGCAGGGAGAATCTGGTTAATTTTCAAATTAAGAAAAAGACCCCACGCAGACAGAAAAGAAACCGTTTAACCATGTAGCCTGGTGGGATCAACTGGTGAGACCCCCCATTATGAGAAACTGTTTTGATTTCTCTCGCATTTTTATGCTTTTGTTCTTCCCTCTTTCTGATGCTCCATGTTGATGCTCTGATGCTGAGGACGCTAACGAACTGTGAAACAGAGCTGAGGTTTCCTCTTTTTTTTGGTTTTGTGCCAAATACGCAGCTCAGCCAGGCTAACCACGGCCGTTCAAAATCTATACCCCCACAGATCTGTACCTACACTTTCCATTTAGGCTCCGATCGCCGCTGATGGAACATGAAGGGAGGATACAGTCAGGGATACACGTATGTACGTATGTGTGGAAGCATGTGTTTTGTTCACATGGGAAGCACTTTCAAACCCAAGTGAATCAATGAGTGATTAGTATCTTGTCGGGATATTGATTGGTGTTTTTTTTTTTAAAAAACACACACTCTCACACACACACACGCATGCACAATGAGGAAGACTCCCCGGGGGAAGGAGGTTGTCAAACTGCAGGAGGTCGATGGTTTGTTTTTGCAGTACACGTGCAGCTATTCCCAGGTGTGTGTGTGTGTGTGTGTGTGTGCGTGCGCGTGTGTGTCATTGAGTTCACATGCTTTACAGTAGATTTAATACTCGTATTGAGTTAAAGTGCATCCTGCTCTCTGAATAGCATCTCTACCCCCCTCCTCTCTCTCTCTCTCTCTCTCTCTCCTTTCTCCCTGCACTTTTCAGTCTCTCTCGCTCATTTCTTCAAATTACTCTCTCCCTCGTGTCACATTCTCCACTCTGATTGCACCCATTTACACCAGAGAACAGATCTTTATTTATCTTTGCTTCCTAACTCTTTCTCCCGCTCTTCCCGCCCCCCCTTCCCTCTGTCTCCATTGCTCTCTTTCACGTTTCTCTTTCCTTGCTATTTTTCATTGGACGGGTGATGGAGAAAACAAAAAACGAATATCAGGCTCCTCTCTGTCTCCTTGTCTCTTTTTTTTTGATTCTTACGTTTTTCGATTTCCTGTCACTATTGTGAGGCTGAGAGGAGGATGAGAGAAGGAAGGAGAAAGAGACGGGAAAGGAACGGAAAGAACAGGAAAGGAAAGAATTTAACAATAAAACAAAAAAAAAGAGGTAATTAAATGAGAAAGAGCCCATAGGAAATAAACGGTTAGAGTAGGGAAGAATGGCAGGGAGGAAAGGGAATTAAAGGTTAAAGGAAAGGCCTTCGACAGAAAAGAAAGAAAAGATGAAAAGGATAAGGAAGAAATCAAAAAGAGCAGGATTTATGGGAAGACAGAGAGGCACAAACACAAGACAGGAAATTGGAAAAGAAAGAACACAAGGAGAGGAAATGTTTAAAAAAAATGTTACAAAAAAGAATGGGCTGTAGTAAAAGAAAAAATCTCGGTCCTCTTCAACCAATTGATTGATCACTGGGGGAAAAACATCTGCTCGATATCTCTGGGTGAACTAAATCGGCCACAGCGCACTGAGTGAACTCTACCTGCTGGTCTTAAAGGGCGCTAATCAAAGTTGTTGCCAAGCAAATGAATTCCTGCAGTTTAACGATTTCCTTTTCACACGTAGCCGTACTCTCGTGAGGACGAGCGGTTCTCATCTCGACTCGTCACACACCGACGATTTGTCACGGCCCCTCGTGTGCGATACTGAAGCACAAGATACCATTTAGCGTCTGTATCTGACGTGGCCAGAAGGCCTTCTAACACACGCTTAACTCTGCGACAGAGCCGCAGTTTGGGTACAGCACAACAAAGGATAGAGACGTGCATGAACGAAAGGAAAGGATGGAAAAGGAAAACTGAAACTCCTGTGACTAACACGCAAACAAATCGCCAGAATGATACATTTCCTCCTGTAACGTATCACCTAAACAGTTTATACTGCAGGAAATAAAAAAAGAAAAGAAAAGAAAGCATCTGCTTGAGAAATTGCAGAGAGTTAGCAGATAAAGACTCGCAATTCATATCAGGCTGGTTTGGAAAAGACCGAACAATCAATATGAGTCTGAAGCGAAACCAGAGAGAGAAAGAAAAGTGTTACAGTTTATTATTTAGGGTCAGCGATAGAGGCACTCCTTCTTTTCTGTTCTGTTTCTTATCTATTACAGATACTGTGTGTGTGTGT
>JAJHUR010090629.1:0-21364 GCA_027495735.1 Lutjanus campechanus
CAGCAGCAGCAGCAGCAGCACACACACTCCAAGGCAGAAAACAGTAAAACGAAGAGCATGTTTCTGTCCAGGGCGCTGGAGAAAATCCTATCGGATAAGGAGGTGAAGAGGAGCCAGCACAGCCAGCTGCGCAAAGCCTGTCAGGTGGCGCTTGGTACGTGAGTTTGTTTTGTATACTGTTTCACGGAGCCCCGTGTTTTTATGTAGCGCTTCACTGAAACATTTCGGTCGTGTCTGGCTTGTTAGAAACAGGGGAGAGCTGCCCAGTTAGCTAGCGTTAGCGTTAGCATCTGAATGGCCTTCACCGTCTGTTTCAGCTGTCCGTTGACGTTTACAGGTTAGCTCGTGCGTGTGGGCGTCACTTTGACATCTTTATTGAAATTCTGCGGTGCTAACATCCTGCCTTCACAACACCACCGCCGCTGTCAACACAGGCAGGTAAACAAGCTAATATGTAGCTGTCGTTAGCTCGTTAGGGCTAGCTTAGCTAGCTAAACAGACCAATCCCTGTGTTGTACGTAGCACTGTCACTCAGCCAGACAGTCCGGACCTGCTCTGCAGCCAGACACACAACACAAGCTATCAAACTCCAGGATACTCTGACGTCCCTGCTTTTCCATTCAACACAATCACGGATAGTGTTACACTCCAAGCTGCCACTTAATACTGCTATTGATGTTTAGAATTAAGCTCAAGCTGCACCTCCTTGTCATATTGTTTTTAAAACTGAAAAATATGTGCACAATATCTTGTTGATATATAGAGGCTTAAAAAGCTTGTGATTCTCAGATAGTGGGCCGATCAGATACAATCTGACACGATCAGTCAGTATTTGAAGGTGATTATTGGTTGAGAAATTAGCAAACAAAAAGTTGTGTTTCAATATGTATACAATCAGTCTGTTGGATTGACTACAAAGACCTAAATGTCAGTGAGAGGTGGTCAAACAGGTCTGTGTATCTGAGCTGCTTTGTCTGCTCTCTGTCCCCGTCTGCCAGTGACACTCTCTCATTTATTCATGATAGCAGTAGAACACAACACTACTTTTTGCCTCCTCACACTACTAATGTGGGCTGTTTTGTGTGTGTTTCTCATTGTGATGCGTACTGTCTGTGTGGTGTTTTGGGAAACTCCATGCAAGCGTCAGGAATATTTCTATCTCATATCTAAGTGGTTATGCTGTGGACTGCAGGCCTTTTCATCTGCTGCATCCATGATTAATTAGGCGTGCAGTGGAAAGAGAGATTAGTTGTTAATGGCCGTGTGAAAGTGTAACATCACAGCTTAGACTGGTGAATACCTTTACTATGTTTTGGTCCAGCAGCGCCAATGTACACACAACAGAGAAAGGATCTGTGCTTGCATATGACATGTCATACATTCCTGGAAGTTATTCAAAGACATAAACTGGATTTTTTAAAAACAGAGTTGTTTGAGGTATTTCCCATCGTCAATGTATTACCTACAGGAGATGGTAGTCAACACGCTCCGAGTTTGGTGATGCAGCAGGAGCTAAGCAATGTATTGCTGTGGACAGGGCAGCAAAAGGCATTGTAGCCACGTAAAAATATCAGTTTAAGTGTATGCTATATTTCAATTATATTCACCACTTTACCGGGCTGTCAGGCAGCCTTTTCCGAAGAGAAACCGCCAGTATGTAAGCCAAATATCACTCTCTCGTTCAACCAGACACCTTTTGCAAAAATGTTAATTTTACTTTACAGAACACAGGAATTGCTTGACTACCACTGCCTTAATTGATTAGTTTGTTTGTTACGGTGTGACTTTGGTGAATCCGAACTAACCCTTTAAAATACTGAAATGACGCAATAATACAAACGGACTCAACTGACTTATAAAGGCAGTAGCAGACCAGCAACTCCTGTGTTCTGTGAGGCAAAATGACTGATTTCAGCAGTGGAGTTAGAGCTGGTATGGAGAGAGCAACATTTGGCTTACATCACAGCAGTTTCCCATCCAAAAAGGCTGTCTGATGGCAAGGTAAAGCAATAAATAAATAAATAAAATATTCTACATGTAGCACACTTCAACTTTTTTTTTTTTTTGGACTAAAGATGGCTAAAATATGTTTTAGGCTGTGCCTCTCCACAGTAGTAGTCTGACTATGGATGAGTACCTCCGGGCTCAAATCTGGTATATTCCATTTAATGGATGGTTTTAAGTGTAATACCAAACCTTACCTGACTAAATAAATCAACCTTCAATGTTGTTAATATCTTCCTCTACTCTCCAGCGATAATTTATGCACAACAGAGAAAGGAACTGACGTCTAATTTTTGCTGTTTGAAAATGACGTGTCATACATTCCTTGTAGTTGTTAAAAACTGTAACTGTGGTTGTGACATTTCTGGTGACTGTTGCACAAGCTAGTTTCCTCCATGTTTCCCTGTGATATGGAAAGTTTGTGAGAGTTGACTTAAAAGTATTCGCTACCACATTGTGTGTGAATCTAATCGATTTTGTTGGTCACATCTGGCTGAACGCACGCCATTACTCACTGTGTAGCCAAGGCCACAACTGCTGTGTGTGTGTGTGTGTGTGTGTGTGTGTGTGTGTGTGTGTGTGTGTGTACAGCTTTGGACAGATCAATGTGGGATAAAAAATTATGAAGGAATGGAAATTGATTTCAGGAGAATAGCTTAGATAGCAGAGCAGATGGGAATTTTTATGTGGGGAGGGGAATAGGAGAAAGACCAAAAAAAATTGAAGAAGGAGGCTGCTTACTTGAACCAGATGTGATTAGCAATAAAATACAGAGGTAGTCTCAGATTCAATCCTGCTCAACATACAATACTTTGATCAGTAACATTTAATGTAAGGAAACAATTGACGCCTCCTATGGTAGATGTTTGTGATTGGCCTAGTAACCCCCACATCTAGAGTCAAATCACATCATGCTTCTGAGAGCTGACTGGCTCAAAGTTCAGACTTCACTAACATCTTATCTCCTGTGTCTCCCTCCATAGATGAAATCAAGGCAGAGCTTGAAAAGCAAAAGTAAGTACTGATATTCACATACCTTCTCCCCTGAATGAATGAATACATAGCTGTAGACTTTCCCATTTCCCTGTGACGTGAGGCAAGAAGCCGTGGTAAAGTTTGCCCCAAGGCAGTCTGCAGTTAACCCCGGCTGCTCACTGTGATTTGTGACTAAGGTGATGTGCTGCCTTATAACTGCTACTTTGGAGTATATCAGCAGCCCTTCAAACCGGCTGCAGGTAATATATCTGCCGCTATAGGCAAGCAGGCATCTTAATCACATGTCATTATGCTTGTCTAAGGCTTAAATGTAAAACTTAAACGTGCACTAAAATGTTTTATGCTGCATTTTATGAATTCACATCATCTACTGGAGTTTCCATTAAGTTTCAGTGGAACATTTAGTGCTGTTTTTTTAAAAAAAATAAACCAACCAGTGTGTTTATAGCTATCTGCTGAGGCTCTTCCAGTTCACACAGCTGTTTGCTCTCCTCTCCACCCTGCAGGGATGGTACGGTGGTCCCACCCAGAGCCAACTACATTGAGGCCGACAAATATGTGCTGCCCTTCGAGTTGGCCTGTCAGTCGAAGTCCCCCCGGATAGTTAGCACCTCTTTGGACTGTCTTCAGGTAAATATTCACACACACACGGCGCACAAACACCAGCCTGGGCACAAAAATACAATAAATTTGATATTTTCTGCTTCCTTCATTGCTCTTTTCACACATGATGAATTTGGTCACTTTTGGCAACATTACATAAACTTCCATTCATTTCCTGGAGACTTACCCTAACCCTACCTGTAACCACTTCTTGCTCGGGCTGGGTGATATGGCTTGAAAACAATATCACAATATTTTTTAGGTGATTTTGTGATATACAATATATATTTTGATATACACATTTTCTCTGAAATAACATACCATAAATTCTCAAATAGTGTAAACATACAGTGATCTTATAGAATATGATGCATTGCTGTAAATTAAACCATGTAACAATATATAAAGCATCTAAATGTACACCCACTGTACTTTAAAGAAAGTGGGCTTGTGGGTAACCTCTTTGATGGAGGTTAGAGGGGTTTGTATGGAAAGGGAGCTAGCTAGTTACCTGCTGTGACTTAGGCTAAAGACAAATAAAATAGCTGGAGGTCTTTTGTGATCAGATCACATTTTCTTATGTGATTTAGTTTTTTTCTCTTTTTTTTCTTCCACACTAACTGCTAAACAGCAGGGATTTTTTTTGCTACACCTGTTTCACACGTCCGATGTGCTGCCAGAACAATAGCACTACATTCCACACACACACACACACACGCACGTTCACATACACACACTCCATCCTTTAATCACTTAGTAGCTACACTTTTGTGTTTCATTGTAATCGATCAAGCACATTCAGTTTATTTACGAGAAGAAAACTGAGTCTTGGAGAGGTACACATGCGCAGTCTAACAATGACTTTTTTAAATATCCTATTTACTTATGTGTTTTAATTCATTTTTGTACGCTTCAATTGCCTGATTTAAGTTGTTTCATTTAATTTGTCCTGTTTGAATCATGATTTTCCCATTTATAAAGCACCTCATAAATTTGTTGTAGAAAGGTGCTGCTGTTAAACAGATGTGTGAAACACCTGTGCAATTTGCATTACTATCTAACAAAGGACGCTATTGAGCTGCATTTTGGGAAATGTTTGGTTAATTTTTTTTTCTGGACTCGACCATCGGTTGTATATGAAGAGATTAAATCAAATAAATTTCTCTCCAAGATGGTTTCTGTCACTTTAGGTAGTTCTTATCTCGCTGTTTGTACAAGTACACATTTTTCTGATCAGTTTGGTTTTAGTTATTTGATGCTCTAAAGGGGGGGTTTCACATCATGTTTGACAGCTGAGCCCTGCTCATAATTGAGTCAGCCAGCTGTGTGGGTGGGACCTTGGTACTGCAGCTCCAACTCTGATCAATACTGTGGAGATTCTGGCTCCAGATCCAGTGCAAGCTGGCAGCGCTCGTATCTCAGTTATTTTGCCTTGGAGACATATTGTCCGTCTTTATTTGCAGTCTATGGACTTGACCTGTACTTGACACTAAAAGCCAGGATATCTCAAGTTCAGTGCTTTTGATTTTTGATGATTATGTTTTTAATGTGTCATCAAGCTTTATATAAGTGCAATTCTATATTGCCGAACTGCCCCTTAAAAAACATGCTCCATTTTTATCAAGTGAGCCCTAATGCTGGCTCCACACTTAAAGGAGTGTTGCGCCCATTTCCCTCAGATTCACCCCTCTCAAGAATCAGAGGAGAAATCTGGGCTGGACCTTGTTTCAATGCCGATATCCTTCCCAGATTATCTGGTAAGATGGGTTTTACAGATCCAGTCTTACTGCTTCCAAATGAAATTGCGTGAGCTCACATTCCCGATGAACTCGCGCAAGATCACGATTTCAAAACCCCTGAAGTGTGAGACGAGCTTTAATAATGCACAAAAATGAACCATGAATTTCTGATTCTCATATACTCAAAACTGAGCAAAGCACCACTTAAATAAACCTTAAACTAACACAGATACACCTCAAACACTGAATCACACATGTGCGAAGCGGACCCCAACACATTCAGAGGATGACATACTGCCTCTCTTACTCTAACCTGTGCACTGTTTTCCCCCCCTGTAGAAACTGATCGCGTACGGCCACATCACAGGCAATGCCCCGGACAGCAGGACACCGGGCAAGAGGCTCATCGACCGGCTGGTGGAAACCATCTGCAACTGCTTCCAGGGCCCACAGACCGACGAGGGAGTGCAGCTACAGATCATCAAGGTACAACCAGCGCCTCTCTGTACGTCTGGCAGCCTTCAGATCCTCCAGCTGTCAGTGTTGTTGTTTATTAGAGACCCAATTAGGTCAGACATAGAGGACTGACACGTGTTTGTCCGTTCAGTCACCATTCACAGTAGTGGAGAAAATCTCTGCATGTTGTACCTCTTAATAATTGAGAAAAGTTCTATGAAATTTAATATTCAAATAAAACTACATATCTATGCCTTGTCATGTCTTTTTGTGTTGCAGCCACTTAATCCCACAATTTAATATTTAATTCATATGACCCTATAAACATTTCTAGGTTAAAATAACAGCACATTCTGTTGCAGAATCCATCTCTGTTCACTAACCAGTTCTGTGAATGTGGCCAGGCTCGCCCCACCGATGAATTTCTTTCAGCAACATGTTTCTAAAAATGGATTTGAAGGGTTTTTAAGACTGCACCATAATGGATCTTAATACCTGAAGCAATATCCAGTCTTGTCATTTGGATTTGTGAGAAAGGATTAACTTTAAGTAACATTTAGCCATTAATAAATCCTAGCTAACTAATTTAATTTTTAATTACATTTTTTTTCACATTTCCTGGCCACTTGTTTGCTTTGATAAGCTGTCTCATGTTTGCTGAGTTGGTATGATTCATAACTGCTGCTTGCTAACGTTTCCTCATAGTGAATGAAATACACATCCTGGTTGTTGGGAAGGGCAAAGTCTCACCTTCCTAAGAAGCACAGTTTTACCGCTGTTGACAAAAGATTTATAGAGCAGATTAATGACTTAACTGTTTGCATTGCATTCGCCACTGAAGGAGACCTGAATGTCAGTGCAGTTGATTTAGACTGATACAAACTTGGGCCCAAAATAATATGTACATGAATCAGCCATGTGGATAAATTTACTTTAATTTGAAATGATCTTTTGGGAAATATCAAAATAGACAACAAACTGTTGCATCCTTCAACAGAGCACATAGCGTAATATGAGAAACAAACATTTGCAGAAGTCGAGTTGTGACTCAGCAAGTGCAGCAGTAACGGCGTCTTCTGAGCAACCTGTTTTTGTCTGATAACTCTTTGACTTCCTTCTGTGTCTGTCCAGGCCCTGCTGACGACTGTGACGTCCCCGCACATAGAGATCCACGAGGGCACGGTGCTCCTCACTGTCAGGACCTGCTACAACATCTACCTGGCCAGCCGCAACCTCATCAACCAGACCACCGCTAAGGCCACGCTCACGCAGATGCTCAACGTTATCTTCACACGCATGGAAAACCAGGCTGTTAGTTTTATTTATTTATTTATTTGACAGGGATGATACATGTAGGCATTGTTACATTTAAGTTAAAAATGCACCTGATGCATCGTACACAGGACTTGTATCTGTAGCTAATTTGAACTTTTAACTTGTTACCATGCAATGCTGCATTAATCTATCCTTCCAACTGATGCCACTTTTTTGGCAAAACACAGGAAAAATGAAATTGAATGGCCCAAAAGGGGGTTCAGCACAAGGATTGCAAGTTTTGTGCATCTTTAACCGATAGTTGAGCATGATAACATTTGATAATCTTTTAATTATTGGTAATTATTAAGATACAAAATGTAATTTTGTCATTTTAAATTTTATTTCAGCAATTCTGGTGGCATATTAGTTATGTGAAACATTAAGTGCAAACAATGTAACGGTCAGAATGATAAAACAATAACGCTCTTGCTTGAAAGCTGCTGCAGCTGCTCTTGTCCGCTTTCACCAGATGGCTCAAAACTGTGTCAAATGGGGCTCAAGTGCTGCTATTTCTAGACTAACAAGGAAGACCAAACCAAATTGTGAAACCCTGTTAAATCCTGATAAATAAGCAAAAAAAAAGTCACCATAGATTAATAGATTTTTAATTAGTTCAATTAAAAAAAATATCCCTCTTTAGTATATTTGAAGTTTTAATTAAAGTGATAAAAAAATAACATTTCTGTTCATCAACTCTTGAACTGAAGCGAAACAAAGAGAGCATGTAGACTGAGCTCTGACTGGCTGTGGATGTGATTGTTACTGTCTGGCTGTTCACAACAGCACATGACATGTGAACAGTAGTCAGGAAAGCTCCGGGCCAGGATTTGAACCTGTTGCTTCTATCCAGCCCGTTCTTTTCAGTCTGCTTACAAATAACAACACTTCAGATTTTGAAATTGCCAGCAGTGGATACGCCAAATTTTGCGTACAGGTGATGCACCAATCCTTCCCATTAGAAAATCTCATTTGATCTCGTATAAAGACCGAGAAAGTCCACGTATGGAGGAGGATGGTGAGGTGTTTGGCTGGGTCTGGGGGTCTGGGGGTTGTATTCTGTGTGAAACCATGTATCACGTGACTTACTTGACTTACGTCATGTGACTTTCGAAACATAACATTTATTTTAATCCAAACCTTGACCTTTCCCTAAACAAGTATTCTCGTGGTAGCATTATGACCCTGAGTCATAATATTGCCTAAACCTAACCCATCTGCAACCATGATGACGAAGGTCACCTGACTATGGTCTGCTCCACACAGAAGTTAGTAGGAAGGATTGGCGAATCACCTGCACGCAAAGTTTGATGGTGGCGTGTGCACTGCATGCTACTTGAAAACTTGGTCACGTTATACAGTATGTACACAGATTGAGGAGAGCGGATTATTCTATCAGACATAACAGATGCTCAACCAACTTAACCACATCAGCTCACTGCACAAGCCCTGAATGTAGTTTGTGTTACATCCATGAAAATCGTCTGTATCTAATCATAACAGCCCCAGTCCTAGCTACAACCATGGCCATAATCACAGCATCAGTACCCATATAGTCTTGCCGTGTCCCTCTAATCACAGCTACAGTCCCAGCCTGTCTTAATCACAGCGGTGGCAGCAGCCAGTCAAAATAATTAGCCTGTGTTAATTATCTTAACAGTAGCTGAAAATATACAGACTTTTGGCGGAGAACCTTTGACCAAAATAACCGCAGAAGCACAACTAGGAATTATAAAACGGAAAAGGATAACGTTTCAAAAGCCGTATCCGCCTCTCTATTAAAACACTTATGATAAAAACGCACTTCAGTCATTCTGCACTGGCTCTGTGCAGGCTCGCTCAGCTGTGTCTCTGAGACTTAACCACGATCTGAAGCTCAAGCTTCAAATCTTTTTGGTCTCTCGACACTATGCACGTAACCACAACGTTGATGCTTAGTAAAAATTCATTGAATAAATACATTTATCTACATCTTGCAACCTAGGTGGAGCAGAGTGTGCTGCTCTCTATTCCCGTTTTTAATGTAGGTTAAAATATTTTAGTGAGTGAGGACAGCTAACCTAGCTAACTTAATAACCATTAGGTTGATGAAACACTTATCTGACACATGCCACTTGTTATGAATCCAGAAAGTTTTGTTTCAGCTCCCTGTCTGCCGACAACTCCACAACCACCACCACAGTGAAGGTCTGGTGACAGCCAGCAGCTGTGGCTGCAGTCAGAGTTCAGTCCTGCTGAATAATAGACGAGCTTTTGGTGATTCAGATCCTCAAGTTTTAAAGTGAACTATTCTCAGGCTCATTGCTGGTCGTTATATGAATCAGAATTTAGGGCCATCTATGTTGTAATGAATAATTTATTTTCTTCCAGAACTTATTTATATTTAAACGGCCACATTTCCGTGTATAAAACAACTACTCTCCATAACTCCTCTTCTCCCTCTGCTGCCTCCTCAGGCTCTGGAGGCTCAGGAGCAGGAGAAAGACCGGCTGCGTCTTCCCCAGCAGAACCCGTCCCCGGTCCCGGGTAATCGGAGGTCCGGCTCTCCCCGGTCGGACCGGACGCCTACTCCAGATCCCCAGAGCTCCCCGTCCCCAGCAGCCAGTACTCCAGACCTCTCTACAACCAACACCAACAGCTCCACGCCCCCACCGCCAGCCCCAGACCAGGACCAGGATCCAGCAGCAGACACACCATCGATCAACGGAGAACCCGAGGGTGGTAACGCTCCGATGAATGGAGGAGCAGAGCCGGTCACACCATCAAGAGGTGTGTGGGCCCCCAACTCTCTTAGTTTATATTTTAAACTCCAGACCAATACAAGCTTGAAAGTCTGTAGCTTTCATGTTGCTTTTTTTAATCTTCATGACTCTTCATTTGTTCACGTCAGATTCAGTTTTTGAAGAAGAGGGTGCGGAGACGCCTCCCACGGCAGCTCAGCCAGCTGTGGAAGGGGACAGTCCAAATCCAGCAGAGTCAGAAGCGACCGAAGGAGAGGAGGGAGAGCATCAGCCGACGCAGATGCACGTTGGAACAGGTCGGGGCCTGCTCGTCTATCCTGTTTTTGTTTGAGTTATCCTCTTCTTGTTGTGTCTCTTTTGTGGGCTGAAAATGACCATTCTGGCCCTCTCCTGCAGGAGGTGAGCACCCAGCCCACCCTGTCGCTGAGCAGACAGAGGTGCCCCCACCCAGAGTCAGGACAGACGGTCAGCAGATGAACGGCATCATTGAGGACCGCTCTTCTGTTTCCTCCACAGATATGCTGGTGAGCAGTGTTAATAACATTATTTTTATTAATAATGTTAGTAGTTGTGGTAGTGTGCTGAGGGGACTGCTGCCTCCCCCGCATGCTTGAGCGAAACAGGGAGGAAGTCAATGAAGTTAATCTTCAGGTGCCTGGGGATGCATTTCAATTATTTAAACTAGGAGTCTTCAACATTTTTCAGGCCATGGACCCCTTAGCTGAAAAAGAGATTGAGCAGGGACCCCCTGCTGGGACCCCCCTGTCTGAAAACAGACATTTTAATTTTTGAAAAACAAAAAACTTTCCAAAAAATGATCAAACACTGATTGGGCAGATCCCCTGCAGTAACCTTAGGACGCCCCATTGAAGACCTGTGATTTAAACAAACAATCAGCTCCTGCTTATTATGAATGGATGATTCAATGGATGATGAAATGCATCATTACTCATTAGTTCTCATTGGCTATTGGCTTTTAAATTTAGCTCGAATTTGCTGTAGGCATGTGCTAGCAAAGATGAATACTTCATTCAGAAATACGTTGGGTTTTTTTTAGTGAATTTTCGTGCTGATATAGAATGATCAGCTGAATCTGTGTGATTTGCGATTTAGAAAGTATCAAATTCTCTGACGTTCTCTAAACTTGTGCGCTTGTGCAGCAACACATCCTCCAGCTGTAAATGTCACCATGAATGATACAGAGTTTTAGATCGTAAGGTTTGGGTGCATTTTGTATGCGAGTAGGATTGTCGATAATAAAAATTATTTGCTCAAAAATCATAAAAATCTCCAGTCGTTCTTTTTTAAAACAATTAAAACGCTTTTATTGCGTCGGCATGGTCATGTTAGACCTTATAACAAACAACCTCCAGCAGTGTCACTATTATCATCAGGCAGGGACTTGCATTGTAGTTGATTCCCACTGATGCCAACATTTAATCATTATTAAAATTGGTAATTTTGTATTTGATATTGTAAGTGTGTGGACAAATGCAGGCAGTCCCACCTACTAAAAATATGTTTGGCACATGTGAGACATGGGCAGCTTTCGTTCTTTGTCTAAATATTCTACATGTTTGATTTTATCAAGTAAAACTGATCATCAACACAGTTTAGTTCCTCTCATCAGTCACATGTGTGAACAGCTGAGGCAAGCTGCAAGATTAGTAACGGTTAGAGAGAATACCATCTCCATTTCTATGAACAAGAAAGTAGTGGAATGCACCGCTGCTACCAGAGTGCGTTTAAAATAGAATGAGAAACCTTTTCTTCTTTTAATACCTTATTTGCCGAGATTTTTTTTCCATCTATCAAACAAAATATTAACATAAGCAGCCATCTCAAGGTACAAATATGTACAAAAAATGAGGAACGCTGGAAAGAGAAAACCAGCAACAACTTCTGAAACGGGTCACAAAAGAAACAAAAATAAACATGTGCTTCATCGTTTATTTCTGCATATATAGGACAGATCCCCTGTAAAAGAATGAGTTCATAGTTCCAGGCCAGGTCATCTATTCACATAGTTTATTAATCGGTCCTAGGAAGCGCTGCAACTAACGATTATTTTCATTATTGACTCATCTGTTGATTATTTTCTCAATTTATCAGTTCCTTTGGTTCATAAAATGGTGAAAAAAGCCCAAGATGACGTCCTCAAATGTCTTGTTTTGTCCACAACCAAAAGATATTCAGTTTATAGTTACAGAGGAGTTAAGAACTCAGAAAATATTCTCATTTGAGAAGCTGAAATCAGAGAATTAGCTGGCAGTTAATTTGATAGCAGATTAATAATGGACTAATCTTTGCAGCTCTAAAATCTTTGCAGCTTTGTAAAATCTCTTAATGGAGCTGTGGAGGGTGCTTCTGATTTGATATTCTGCATCATATCTTCCATTGGTTGTATGATGGGGAGATTAAATCCGTCCATTTAGACTGAATTGAGTGTCTAGCTAATGGAGAGGAAACCGCAACGAGCTTCTGTAAGTGAGCAGGGAGATTGGCATCATCTGGAACTGAGAATTTACCAAAAATAGTCAAGATATTACAGCCTTAAGTCTGGGAAGTGATGTCAAAGTAAGATTCTTAGCTCCACCCTCAGGTCTTTAGGACACATCTGGTGCTCTGCCACAAACCTCAATAAATGTGGAAGTGTTCCAGCACAGAAAGGACAAATCACAGCTGTTGCTCTTCTTTTTTTTTTGAGCTAGATGAATTGTTTACATAAAAAGTTAAGACTGACTTTCTTCATTTATCTCAGGATGCTGAGGCCCTGCAGGGACCCCACAGTGCCGCCCGGTTCTCTCACATCCTGCAGAAAGATGCCTTTCTGGTGTTCCGCTCTCTGTGCAAACTCTCCATGAAGCCCCTCGCTGACGGACCCCCAGACCCAAAGTGAGTGTTTGTTTTTTTTTGTTTTTTTGTTTGCCTTTAAATGTGTGATAATTTGCAGAACCGGTCCTGTAAAGTCTGACCTTTCCTCAGCTGATATTACATCACACCATGAAGCTCTTGTTCAAAAGTTTCCTGGAACATCTTGATCTCGAGTGATTAGCTATGATGATTACCTGTATGGTGCCACAGAACACGCCTCCCAAATCATCGCCACTCATGCTCTGTGTGTCTTTTGCGTGGCAGCCTTTTTTTGTCATGCTACAGATTAAATGCCAAAATAAATCTAGACACCTTGGGCTGAGACAAAGTGCCTCATCTCGGGCTCCACAGGTTAACTTGCCCTTTTCCATCCTGGTGTGGCTCTGTCGTCTCTAGTTACTGTAACATTAGACTCTGAGCCAGTCAGTGTGAATAGGCCAGAGTAAGCTGAGCCCGGAAGAAGCTCACAAGGCAGTCAGTCTGGCCTACATTAAATAAATACCATGAAGAAAGAACATTATACTCAAGTATCTTGTGTTTCTGTCAACTTGGAGTACACTGGAACACAACGTACTGGTGGAACATCATTTTCTGTTGAACGTGTTAAAAAAAAAAAGCCTCTTCAAATGTCTATTTCCTTCATATTTACACGTAAGGCGATAGTACGGATTATTTGATGTGGGCTTACATGAGATACTCGTCAGTAGTCAGTGTCAGTACATACTCACTTCATTAATCCAAGCTATCCTTTTAAAGGTGGGGATGCTCAACTTTCTTTACATGGGTGCCACTTTTGCAAAATGACCAACAACAAACATTAAAAATAACGTTATTTATCAGATAAAATGAATCAGCATCAACAGGCCCACAACTCATCTTTCTTTTAAATTCTTGATTTTGAATTTCACTGAATTATTAACTTAACTAAATTAACCCTTATGATGTCCTGGGGTCATTTTGGACCCCAAACGAAAACTTTTTCTGTCATAATATGCTTGTTTTTTCATCAAATGGTCTGAAAATAATGGGGGTTGTTTAATACTATGATCTTCACAACTAAAATAAATTTGAAGTAATTTGATTGAATTATGACTGTTTTTTTTTTTTTTTTAATTTAGTAACGTTCGTTGTCCTCCAAAAATACCCCACAGCACAAGGGGTGCAAATGGGCAAATTGTCACATGCGCTTGGCCTGGAGCTGCTAAAAAGGAAGATGTACATGGTGGGAACAGTACGAAAAAATAGGCCCGAGCCTCCCCCTGCACTGGTGGGAAAAAAAAAAACAGGGCTTGGTTTTCATCAAAGTTCGCCTTCACCGAGACCCATGCTCTTGTGTCGTATCACCCTAAAAAACAAAAAAATCATCGTGATACGGCTGTGAACAACAAGGAGGGGGAAAAAAAGTGTAAAATTAGTATTAATAGGTTGGTCTGAAGTTGAATAAAAAGATGAATTGTGTGACAATGTTATGTTTTGTGCTTTTTTAAACTGTCAAACCAGTTGGGGTCCAAATGGACCCCAGAGGACAATGAATGTTACTCTGTCGGGAGGACATTATGAGGGTTAACTTGGTGCCAGCATTGACAGATTAATCAGATATTTTAAAGCATCTAATAACTGCAACTGCACTATAGTTGTAAATGCTTTGGAAACATTTAAAAGATTGTTTACAACAAGGGTTTTCAACTACATTTGTCTAAGGGAATTATAATTATTTTTTATTAGATTATGTCAGTGTGAACAGACTCCATTATAACTCTGATCACTGAGGTGCGATGATTAAAATCTGTGATTCCAGAAATGTAATTGCAGAATGCAGCCCTGATTGGAAAGACATATTGATCAGCTTAAACTTATTTGGTCTATAAAATATCGAGAAGAGTGTGAAGAATGTTGATCAGTGTTTCTCAAAGCCCAAAGTGACGTCCTCAAGTGTCTCGTTTAGTCAACAACCCAAACATATTCAGTTTACTATCAGACAGGAAAATATTCCCGTTTCAGAAGCTGAACTCAAAGAATCTGAACTTTTTTAAATGAAAAAATGCCTCGAAACGCTTAATCAATTATTAAAATAGTTGGCAATTAATTTAATAGTACATTAATAGTTGATTAATCGAATCATCGTTGCATCGTTTTCATTAGGGTTTTTATCCTGCGGGCCGCCAGTTGAAGATCCCTGCCTTAAGGCGGACAGTTTCACTGATGCTCATACATTTCCTCTCCTCCGCAGGTCCCATGAACTGCGGTCCAAGATCGTCTCCCTGCAGCTGCTGCTGTCCGTGCTGCAGGGCGCCGGGCCGGTGTTTCGCACTCACGAGATGTTCGTCAATGCCATTAAACAGTATCTGTGTGTGGCGCTGTCCAAAAACGGCGTCTCCTCTGTGCCTGAGGTCTTTGAGCTCTCGCTGGCCATCTTCCTCACCTTGCTGTCCCACTTCAAGGTCCACCTGAAGATGCAGATTGAGGTACAGAACGCAGAGTAACAGACTGTGTCACCTGGGAAATATACCCGTGTCTATATTATTAAAAAAAAAAAATTATATTAAACATCCATGTTGGTGCAGCTTGTTTGATTAAAGAGACACTCTGACATTTTCTCCATAACTCAGGTATTTTTCCGGGAGATTTTTCTGACCATCCTGGAGACATCGACCAGCTCCTTTGAGCACAAGTGGATGGTTATCCAGACACTAACACGCATCTGTGCAGGTAACCTGATACAAGTTTTTATCAAAATAAAACTAAGTAATAATAAGTAAAAAAGAATGTACTTAGTAATAAGTAAATCCAGTTGTTAAAATAATTCAGACATAAGTGACTTTTATGTCACTTTCAGCTTCGTTTAGACAATACGGGACATTTATGGGCTGAATAACAGGATGTTTTGGGCCCATTTATCCATACATCACTTGGCATGGTTGGATAAATGGATGAAATTGTAGCTATGAGGAGGGAGACTGGTCTGATCATTACTGAGACTGTACGAAGGTTATTTTTAACCTTTTTTGCCCTGCACGGCACGACTGATCTGACATGAGAGTTATCCCCTCATTCACACTCTGTTTCATGCTTTATTTAACTGATTAGAGTTTCTTGGAGCAAAGACGTGATACTGAGAATTTTGTGATCGTAATATGGCAGAACAAGATTTGCATTTCATATCCCGCTGCTTCAGCTGTAAGGTTTCTCTGACAGCATTAGATTGATGTGTGTGCTACCTAGGGGGATTGTTGTTGGAACCTTAATGCAAAAGTGACTCAGGCATTTATTCAGACATGAAACCAGCATGTAAAATTGCAGTCACATTTCTATTACAAGGCGCATGACTAAAAAGGGTTTAACTCTGCTTCTCATGACTTTGCTGCAGTCATAATCATTGCTGGCCTGTCACTGATCAAAAATTGCATGTTGTAGCATCATGAGCCTCTGCTGTCTGCAGGGGGCAGTAAAGGCAGCCAGTAAATAGATATGTCATAACATTTGAAAAAGACAAATTTTCTCGGGCTGATCATTGATAGTTGGAAGTAATACTGACCTATACATCAGTGATCAGTGATCTGTGTGAAGCCCTCTATTCATTGTACAGCATTATTTAATTATGTAAATATTCTTAATGAAATTGTTTATTAAATATAAGTGTAAAACAACTTGGCAATTATCACAGAGGTACTTGGCGACCTGTTGTACAAGAATATGGTTGAGTTGCTGATATAAAGGTGTTTTTAATTGAAATTTTAAATTATGCCTACGTAGAAATAAATGAGACGGGCGCCCCTGTGGCTCAGGTTGGTGGAGTGCACACCCCGTGTGCTGGGGCTGTTGGTCCTCTGTGGCGGCTGCTGGTTTGACTCCCGCCTGCAGCCCAGTTGCTGCGTCGTTCCCTCTCTCTCTGCCCCCTTTCCTGTCATATCTTCAGCTGTCATTATCAAAAATAAAGGCAGAAGCCCAAAAAATAATCTTAAAAACAGAGCTTTCCAGTTTAAAACTTTCCACTTTTAAACAAACCATGTGGCCATTTGAGCATAGATTTCTGAGTTTACGAGGTGCGCCGGAATGCACCATCATGAAGTCCTTGAGTTTGTGTGTGAAACTCAAGCAGAGGACAGAAGCAACATGCCTGTAAGACACCAAAAAATGGGAGAGACTCTCAGCATACTGTTATTTTTAAAAAAAAAATTTATTACACAGCTATCTACCTGCATTTGCTTGGCACGTCTTCTGATTGGCTCTTATGACGGGTCTTTATTGAAACCACCAGTCACACTATTTAGAATGAATATCAGCTGAAAACAATCGGTGGACAATCGATAGGAGCGTCCTTATTTAAAATCCGTTGTAATTCATTTCTCTCCCCGCAGATGCCCAGTGTGTGGTTGATATCTACGTGAACTACGACTGTGACTTGAATGCAGCAAACATCTTTGAGCGCCTCGTCAACGACCTGTCGAAGATTGCTCAGGGCAGGAGTGGTCAGGAGCTCGGGATGACTCCTCTGCAGGTACGCTCAACGATTCAGTGTCATTGCGTCACACATTGTAAGGCTCAGGACCAGAGGAGCACAAGTTTTGATTAAGTCTGTCATCTCTCTGGTCAGGGACACACAATAACACCTCAGTGTTTCATATTCAGATTTTATTTTTCTTCATTTCATGTTGTCAAAGGCAAGACAGGAACTATCTGACCATAACTTCATCACTTGCGTGTGCGTGTGTGTTTTATGATCTCCACAGGAGCTGAGCCTTCGTAAAAAGGGTCTGGAGTGTCTGGTGTCCATCCTCAAATGTATGGTGGAGTGGAGCAAAGACATGTATGTCAATCCAAACCTCCAGGCTAACCTTGGTGAGTGTGTAGCATACATTAAATTTGTGAACGGTGCACAGGGGACGGGATAAGTCTGCACATACATAAAAACTGACCGTGTTTATGACTTGTTTACAGGCCAGGAGCATCCGTCTGATAACGAGGGAGGAGAGTTGAAGCTTCCAGAGCAGCTGGCGGGACGTCGAGACAGCATCAGCTCGCTGGACTCCACCGTCTCCTCCAGCGTTGCGGTCTCCCAGGCCGATCATCCGGAGCAGTACGAGGTCATCAAACAGCAGAAGGACATTATCGAGCACGGCATCGAACTGTGAGTCTCCTCTTCTCAGACTGGTTTGGATTTAGACTAGGATTACTAAGGATCAGCTTTTATCAGTACAACACTCCCGGAGTGTGGGAGTGTCATACTTTGTGTTTCTGTTTAGAGTAGAATAGGATTGATGTTTTCCTCTCTTTTCTCCCCAGCTTCAACAAGAAGCCGAAGCGGGGTATCCAGTACCTGCAGGACCAGGGCATGCTGGGTGCCACAGCTGAGGACATCGCCCAGTTCCTACACCAGGAGGACCGACTGGACACTGTGAGTGAAGAGACAAGCTTAAATTACACAACACTGTGTTTATCAAAGGACAAAAATGTTAATTAAAGATATTAATCAATCCAAATACTTTACCTCTGCATCCACAGACCCAGGTGGGAGAGTTTCTGGGAGAGAACATCAAGTTCAACAAAGAAGTGATGTACTGCTACGTGGACCAGTTGGACTTCTGCGGGCGGGACTTTGTCTCAGCACTCAGAGCGTTCCTGGAAGGCTTCAGGCTGCCTGGAGAGGCCCAGAAGATCGACAGGCTGATGGAGAAGTTCGCTGCTCGATACCTGGAGTGCAACCAGGGGTAAGCGTCTTAGATCTCCTGTTGAAATATGAGGGCTTGGAGAGATTTATTGGTGCGTGTCAGAATACACCAGAGTGAGATATTATCATTTGGCAGACGCTATTAGCACCGAAGTGTTGGTCAGAGATGGGAAATAACAAAGTACAAATACTTTGTTACTGTACTGAAGTAGAGTTTTCAGGTATCCGTACTTTACTTGAGTATTTATTTTTCTGGCTGCTTTTAACTTTTACTCCCTTCATTCTATCATAAATATCTGCACTTTCATCTCCTTATAATTTCATGAAGGGCTCAGTACTTTAGATTTATTGTATTTAAGGATATTTATTGATACATTTTTATTTTGCATCACAACACTTCCCAACATCAAGACTGATTTCAAAAATAATTGATTAAAATGATTAAAAAGAATATATTTCTACTGCTTAGAATCCATACTGATTTTCAGTTATATCTTTAATACTTTTGTAGGTATGGTTGTGAAGTTGACATTAAATTTCATTCTAAGTGGTATTAAAAGGTCTTTAAAAAGTCTTAACCTTGGAGGTGCTCTGAGTTGATTTAAACCAAAACCAACATGAAATCAGTGCAGCTGCTAACCGTTCCCCTGATGTGTTTCCTCTTTTACAGACAAACTCTGTTTGCCAGTGCAGACACGGCCTACGTGCTGGCCTACTCCATCATTATGCTCACCACAGACCTGCACAGTCCTCAGGTATGCCATCTGCATGATCACCATATGTGAGCCATTATCATCCAGGACACAACTGTGTCCTGCCTCTGTGTGGAATATAATACGAATACGAAAGAATACGTAACCCTGTTTCTAGTAGGTTGTTTCTTATTTCACCACTTAATTCTTATTTTAGCACAAACTACTTCACTCTGCTCACCTTCTTTTCATTTCCCACTCACACCTACACCTCTGGTCTATTACTGCACACACAAAGATGCTCGCCCCGCACACCTTTTTGTGTTTCTCTCCCTCTCTGCGCTTTGTTTCTGATCTGTTGACTTTCTACCTCAGCAGTATGTTTTATACATTCGCCCAAAAAACAGCTCACGTTTTGGATTTTTTTTTTTCACCCATGATTCAGTTTTCAGAACAGCAGGTGAGCCGTGGGTGGGGGAGGTTTTTTTAAACAATCAAAGCCAACGTGGTACAGAATAACATCTGCACCTACCAGGTGCTCTTACAAGCTTCTACAAAACAACAACACATGTAGGCCTACATTCAACAGGAGACAGAGCATGTATGATTGCCAGTAGATTCTGCTCACAATGGCACAACAAACAGATTTGGGATGATTAAAGCAAGGACAGATTGTCCTCAGGTTAATCGACCGTGGATGGCTTCAAGGATAATATAGTTAATAAAAAAAAAAGTGAAAAAACCCACAGTTCATTTAGGAAAATACATAAGACATGAAATGAAGAATCCTCTTGTATAGATAAAAACAAATAAATGAATAAATTAAAAATGCTGTAATGGGTCACCACATATACTTGGGTGGCCGTTAATATACCTGAGCAGCCCACCCAAGTAAAGAATGTGTGGGAAAGTCATTCTTTGAGCATGAAAGAGTCACTTTGAGTTTGTCATTATTTACTAAAGGACTGCACCAAGGTTTGTACAGATAAAGTGGAAGAATAGCAGCTAGAAAATGTGTATTTTGGCTGTATTTGAAGGTGCTGACCAGAAACAGCCCTTTGTTTAAAAAAAAAAATTCAAAGAGAAATCCAGGAAGTTGCTTCCTTGAAGGCTTATCAGACGCTAAGAAACTGCACATCCGACAGGATTTTAAAACTCAGGAAAATTACTATGTTGACAATAGTGTTAGTTTTTGGCACACTAATCACAAGATAAACAGTGTAAATACAGCACAAAAGAACCAACGTTTGCATGTGTTTGATTAGCCACAGAAGTGTCCTTGCCAAATGATGTTATGTTGCTTTCTGGCAAAGGTCAAAGAAGGTTCAGCTTTTTTGCTGGACGACCCTGTTTCTTTCCTGAAGTCCTCCGTTTTGGCTTCTTTGACCACTCGGTCATTCACACACAAGTACCTGGGCTTTTTAGCCCCAGGAACTACTTTTCAAGGAACAAAAAGGTTTTCTCAGCCTAGTGTTATCTGTGTTTACACCTCTGTCAAAAGAGCAGCAAACATTAGGCAAATTGGTCCACTGAAGCATGGAAAAAAAATATATACATATTAGTGTGTGTGTGTGTTCCAGTTTCCACTGGGTCCATCTGGCGCATGCTTTTTGCTGTAACTCCATGGTGATGTGTCAAAGCACGATGAACAAAAAACACACTGGTCTTGGCTGCAGAATTTTAAAAATGGTGGCTGAAATAAAACACTGCGAGTACTTGACCAATGACAAATGTTCAGCGCTGCAAGCCCCACTCCAAAGTTCCTGAACATGCACTTGTTTGGGGTGAAATAATGTCACAGATTTTAATTTAGACCCTGGTCCCTTTGGTGGAAACACACTGAGCTCCTTCAAATGTACTTACTAGTCACTGAGCAAAGTTCCTGCAGTGGAAGAGCAGCTACTGTGCAGGCTGCACAGTCCCGTGTCTGTCTTCTACAAATAGCTGTTGCCTCTGATTTATCATTGCTGACAGGACCGCATGACAGAGGAAATTGCATCTGGAATTTAAAGCTTGGAAAAGGCAGGTGTAAAATATGACAGCGAGACAGAGAGAGACTAATGCTCGTGACAGAGAGCAACAACGAGGGACGATGACACAATGTCAGACAATGAGACGACTTAATTGACCGCAGTCAGGAAAAGTAAATTAAAAGATGTATTATACTCCATAGAGCACCACAACACAAGACAAAAGAGCACCAACAATAGTCTGTTTGTTTCCACACAATTATGGAGGCTTCCTGCTTGAATATGTTCCCCCCCCCCCCCCCCCCCT
>JAJHUR010090630.1:8386-43820 GCA_027495735.1 Lutjanus campechanus
CCGAGTCGACGTGTCATCCCTCTCCAAACACCTCTCCCCTCATTCTTTTTCATGACACCTCCTCTTTTGTTTTCTCTCCCTCCGAGCCTCTCAGAATGCAGATAATAATTCCGTAACCTCCGCGGTTCCCTCTCGCGTATGCCAAATCTGCTCTTTCATTCAGCGCCGGGTGGGGAAAATCCTCAAGTTCTGCATATCGCTGTTTTTCGTCTTCTTTTTTTTTTTATATTTGAGGTTCAGAACGTTAAAACGTTTAAAGCTGGGACCTACGACTGATTGTTTGTTATCGCTGGATGTTGTTATCAGCGGTTACAATGGAGAGATGAGCTTATCTCGCCTTTGAGTCGGTCTTACAAGCTTTTCAGAGAAATCTCATTATGCATCACCTTCTCTTATCAGACAACTTTTCTTACATTGTGCGTTTATGCAGCGAAAGCCTCCGGTACACTGCAGGAATATTCTCCAAAGAGATGTGGTCTGTGGTTGGAGGCAACAGGAACTGAAAAATCACAGTTTTTCTCACCACAAGAGTCAGTTTATGAACATCTGCCATGAGGAGTGTGTTTGAAGCCACAGTACGTAACACTTAATAATAAAGACCACATCTATAGTGCATTATGGTGGCATTTATACTGGATTATAATGCATTCATAATGCTTTATGACACTCATAAACACACACAATGCTTATGTGTAATCAGAGGTTGACTGATGATGCTTATAATACATTATTACTGCACATAAACACTGCACCAATCAACTGTAGTATAAGGGCTCATATTATGATATAATAGTCCATGCAGTATCACCAGTTATGAGTTAGAAAGTGAAGTGCGTACTGATGCATCTATAATAAAACATCCTTCATCATGGATGAGAGCAGCCTGTCTGGGTACTTTGTTCCTGCATCATCTCCTCACCCTCATCCCCCCTTTTCTGGATGAAAACAACCACTCAAATACAGTTTTACATCTAAATTAGTGTGTTTAAACCTGCTAAAATTGAGCCAGCAGAAAACTTTCTGTTTTTTTCTGATGTGTGCTGGAAAGAGATTCAGCTCATGTCTGTGCAGGAGAACAGATTTTTTTTTTTTTAATTCTCTGTGTTCAGCTCTCAGTACTTTTGTAGCTCCTAACCTCTGTGGTTTGAAGTTTAGTTTCTCTCCTGTGTCGCTGTTTGCACTTTCAGGCATTTGCTTCATTTTACTATTTCATCTTCGTTTTCAGCTGACAGGAGTCGTGTTACTGTACTGCTGATGAAAACTTGACATTTCCTGGTTTTTGCCCAAGAGTGCATGCTGATTCTGCCCTTTCCAATTCAAGAAAAAAGTCAGATATCAGCAGGAGTCTTTGCCAGTTTAAACACATCAAATAAGAAAACCATTTCACTTTTTAGCTATCAGGAGCCCAGGATCATCTGGTCAGTCAGGTGAACAATCATGCCAATCAACAATCAGTTGATTATATCTGTGAGCGTTTAGCCAAGGGAAGTAAGAAACAAGCTGGTTTGAGCTTCACTTCCTACGTTGCTTCATGCTTACGTCAGCTCAATTTATGTGAATTATTCACATTAAAATACCCAGACTGTTGAGCCAAACTCCAGGTGTTTTTTCATAGCTACACCATCACTAAGACTCTTTTCTGACACAATCGGCACACATGTCATTTACTCAGCAACATCATTAATTAACCTGTGATGAAGTGTTTGCCACAGATGTACATAATGACTGGCTGCTTTTACACTGGTTGTTTCCAGCTAAAAACGGGAGTCGTGGTTGTTCTAAAGACAGGGAGGAGACATATGGCTGCTCTCATCCATAACACTTCACTGCTGGTGGTGAGTAAACGTAATGGATTTTCATGCAATTAAAAGAATCTACGCTGCATCATATGTCATTATTATGTAAGCGGCAAAATGCAGAGAATTACGAGTAAGATTTGTCTGCTTGTTTGCAAGAAAATGCATTACATGCGTCATGACAGATGCATCAATATGTTCTTTACTTTACTTAACACATAACACTGCATGGGCTCTTCTAACATATTTTGAGTCCTTGTTGCAGTTAATTGTCGAGGTGAGTATCTAATCTAGACACTTGAACTTATAATTAATTAAGTCACAGCTGTATTGTTCAATGACTGTTGATATAGTGCATCAGGAAGCATTATGTCTGTTTATGAGTGTGGTTACAAAGATGTTTTCTTCATTGAAAGGGTTACTCTTCGGTTCTCTTTGGTCAAACAAAAAGGTCTCTGTGTTCTCTTTCTGCGTTCGGTTTAGTTAGCTTCACACCGCCTAATAAAAGCCATCCAGAGCTTTTAAAATAAAGTCACATGGTCTTAAGCTGCTTGTTTACTGAGCGGAGTTTTGGCACCGTGTCACGCTGCCAAATTGGGGATTTTGGTGAGTAAAAACAAATCTGCTCGCAGACTCTGTAGCCCACTCGCTGTTCTGTGTTCTTCTGTTCTCTCAAACCAGTGAGAACAAACACTTCTCCTGTCCACAATTCTTTGTGTTTTGTGTATAAACCCCGATTCCCAGAAAAGGCTGAGACATTAGTGTAAAACCTGCAGTCCAGATCCGTCTCCCACCGAGAACGTTTGGTGCATTATGAAGCACAAAATGCGACAACAGAGACCCCAGACTGTTGAGCACCTTAAGTCGTACATCAAGCAAGAATGAGAAAGAATTTTACTTTTAAAACTTCAACAATCAGTGTCTTCAGTTCCCAAATAAAAGAAAAGGTTGTACTGCATTCAACTGACAACAAGTTGACAGCGTCCCAACTTTTTTGGAATTACAGTTGTGGTTTTTCAGGCAGTTTTCGGTGCCTCTGCTGTTGGAAAATCATCCTCACTTGCCCAATCACGCCAAAACAAAATTGTAAATGCCCGAGAAAAAGCAAAAAAAAGCAAAAAAAAAAGCCCAGTCTTGCTCGTTGCGCGCTCCCCTGAAGTCTTCTCAATAAAGTAGCTGCGCCGCTACCTGCTCAATCATCATAATTTGCTCCGAGAGTGTCAGCTTAATGGCTAAAATGTAAATTATCCGACCCAAAAAAAAAACAACTAAAATGTCACAACTATAAAAATTTATCACCCGGGCTTATTGCTCACTCAAAACAAAATAAACACTGGGAAATTACAGTTTAAGTAATCCATATATCATAGCATACGTGGCCAAATGAGAACCATTTTGAGGGCATGACAGGCGCTGAAAATGATGATTACAAATGGTGCGAGAGGAAATGACCTCCCAAACCTGACTAATCTTTTATTTTACCTTCACAACATTATTATTTCAACACTATATATAACCTCCACCTTTTCTACAGCGCTTTAGGCAGATTTAATACAATACATACAATAGAGATTCATATCAGCTTTAAAGGGTGGATTAATACGGCTGTGTAGTATCAGACTTAATTGATTCCGCAGGGGAAATAAACAGCTGTACATATAAAACAGCCTCTGTTAGGCTAACGCCCACACACTCCCCACGCCTCTTTACCTCCTGGCAGTACTGCAGGATGCCCTCCTTGGTGCCGATGCAGCTCTTGGTGCCCGAGGGGTCCGGCTCCCACTTGCCGCTCTGCACGTTGATGTGCATGTTGAGTTTGCCGCAAAACATGGCCACCTGGGGCTCCGCCAGCACGCCCATGGAAACATCTGTAGGCACCTAAGAAGCGGAGAGAGGCAGACAAGACAAGAGAGGAGGAGAGAGATTTAATGAGATATACCACTCATGTTAAACTCCTTGAGCACTCGCGCTGAAAAATGCAAGACGGATGCAATTAAATTTTATTACTTAGATAGAGGAGGGGGTGGGGGGGCCGGGAGACGAGAGGAGAGAGGAGAGAGGAGAGAGGAGAGAGGAGATTAGCGCGTTAGATGAAAAGTAAGATGAGGTGAGCTAGTTTAACAAGAGAGGGAACGGGAGGATGGAGAGAAGAGGAGGAGAGGCAAAGATGGGGAGTTAGCAAAAAGGAGGGTACACTCTAGGAAATAAGGGTTTGTCAAGGGTTCTTTGCACGACTACGGGTTCCATTAAGAACCCTTTTTGGGAGGAAAGAGTTCTTCAAGAATTGTTTAAAGCATCTTTTCTAAATTTAAACATTAATTGTAACACAGATTGTTAAAATGATGGACGACCACAACATACAATCGAATCTGGGATTTAGTCATTTTTTGCCTCATCTGTAGAACACAATAAGGTTCTTCACAGAACCGTCAGAAGACAAGAGGGTTATAGGTCAAACACACAGGAGATCCTTATGATACAGAGGTTTTTGGGAGAACACCCTGGGTGGAGTCGAGATGAAACCCTTGGGATATAAAAGGTTCTAGTTAGAACACCCTGAATGGATTGTACATGAAACCCTTGGGATATATCTGTGTTCTTGTTAGAAGCCCCCTAGGTAGGTTCTAGATGAAACACCTTCGATATATAAGGGTTCTCAGTAGGACACCCTGGGTGGGTTTGTGATAAAACCCTTGGGATATAAAAGGGTTCTCAATAGAACACCGTAGATGGATTCAAGGGTAGAACATACTAGATGGGTTCCTGTTAGCACTGTTAGAAGGTGGACAGGTTCTGAACAGTGCCCCCAGAGAAGGTTCTTGGTGGATTACCGCAGAAGAGTGATAGAAGATTGGAACCAAAAATAGTTCTCCTATAGGGACAAGCCAAAGAACCCTATCAGACCTTGTCCACCAACGTGGGAACGGACCAGTTCTGGTTCAAGCACCTAAGTCTGAACTGTTATGAGCGTTTCCACCAAAAATAAATTAATTCAGAACTCGAAAAGTTGATTCCCAGCTGGAACCAAAAATAGCTCCTTAGCCCTAAACCCTAAAGGATTCCAAGTGGAACTATTTTAAAAGGTTCTACCAGGAACCAAAAAGACGAGCCCCATCAGATCATTTCCATCAAAAATAAATTAGCCTGGAACTTGGTGGAGACGCGGCAAGTTTGCTAGATAGCGAGCATCAAGGTTCCAGGCATCTTGACTGGAACCGCAGCTAATGTGGTTGAAAAAAAAACTATTATGGTTCTAGTTAGCTTCTTTTTTTTTCTAAGAGTGTAGATTTCATCAACATTTTGGGGCCGATCTCTGTGTTGTTCTAATCAGACTCTGCTCGATGCCTCTGTTCATATTTGCCACCGGAGAGTTGTCAGATCTGCAAAAGATCTCGCTGAAAAATGCAGGAAAAACAAGTGATGGACACAAAAATCAATAGCTTTAGAGGAATAAATTGCCTCAAACAAGAGGCCTGGAGCAATCCAATATACCCTCTGTTGTCTATGATGCTCATGCACAAGCACAAGCACACACACACACACCCACTCAACTGGCCCTGCGCAACACCATTTATGGGAAAAGTGTACATCTGTGTCCATGCAGGCTGTTTTTAAGAGTTTATCCAGGACGGTATGGTGTTTATATAACCTCTGTTGATTCATTTTCGCTTCATTTCTCTCTGCCTGTGTGAGAGCGCGAGAGCAGGTTGTCTGGAGGCAAGGAGAGGAGCAAACATGTGTGTGTGTGTGTGTGTGTGTGTGTGACGAAGAGTACGTCCGCCTTTGGCATGAATGTATTAATTTTTGTGTTAATTTACGCTCCTGTGTGTGTTCCTGCGCGCGCTTGTATGTGTATGTGTGTGTGTGTGTGCGTCCCGCTGCTGTCTGCCTACATAAGGAGGTTTTGTGCTGAAGTTCCCTCAGGAGAGGAGGTGCAGACAAACCACTGAATGTCTGCATTGTACTGGCAAATGAGCTAGAACAAAATGGGAGGGAATAAGGGGGGGAGAAAAGGGAAGGAGACAGAGGGAGGGAGGAGAGGGACTGTTGCCATTGTGTGCTCCCTAATCTTGTTAATGGTTTTGAAGGCCCTGGCAGGCAAACAAATGTTGTTTTGTGAGATGGATAGCATATTTTTTCCTCCAGACTTGATTCTCTCCAGGCAGCCGGAGGCATGAAGTCCTCTTCCAATATGAGAATAGCTGGTGGGGGGCCATCAATTTGGATACATCTGAAGCCGAAAACTCGGATCTCTGAATCGATTTAGCGGGCCTCTACCTGCTGTATCAGTGGGAAGATGAACTTTATCGGCTTTCTTTATGTTTCATTTATTCACATTGACTGTATTTACACATTTGGGAGGAGAAGAAGAAGAAGAAAACGCTCTCTGGAGCCGTTAGTTCCTGTTCTATTTTTCACCCGATAGTGACTGGAAAAGCCAGAGCAGACAGCTCGCCAGGTTCACATCTGTACACCGTAATGAAATTCAATGCTACTGCACACCAGAGAAGATTGTAATGATCAGTCCGACGCCAAAGAAAGGAGGCATGTTAATTCACGTCTGTTGCTTTACTGCCATATATTGCCATTATATTTGCAGAGCGCGTTTAATATTTTGTCCGGCCTCCAGAGGTGAAAGGGTCGGGACTGTGACGGGTGCAAAATATTAATAAGATCCACAAACAAAGACTTTATTGCAGGGATATATTGTTTTGTTGTTCCTATCCTATAGATTCACACCTGAGACAAGCAGATGTCACAATTCGAGCTAAGTCCTTTTCGAGCAGAGCCAGGTACGTGATTGGCTGTCTGCTCGATCAAAGCAACAGCCAATCACATAACTGACTGTCCTGTTTCTCTTGATCGACACCTACTTTGAGATGAAAAGTGCTGAAATTAAAGAAGAAATATCTGCATTAAACATCCTTTATGGTGAAAAGAAGCAGGATGAAATATTCTGAAGCAGACTTTCATATTTTTTTGCATCTAATTTATGGTTATATAAAATGTTTCGTCTGCATTTACTCATGATTGTTTTTTAAAATGCACAGTATGTCATTTCTGACGCTCAGAACAAAAACATAAGACGTCGTTTGATGACGAAAGTGGCTAGGGATCGTGGGAGTTGTTGTTTTCATCGCATTTAGACACGTTCGCCGGCATCCTTCCTTGCTCTGACGCATCCATCTGGTGTTTCCTTGGAAACTAGACGGGGATAAAGGGGATATGACGCCATTGACGCTATTACCTTGGATAAAATTACGGTTTAAACATCGCTGGAAACGTTCAGGAACAAACAATTAAATGCCGAAATGTTACATATTGTATGTTTAATTTCTTGCTCATTTATTCAATATTAAACACTTATAGTCTCCAAAGAAAAATGACCTTATTGAACTGTTGAGCTGTTCATTTATATCTGTCAGTTTGCGTTTACTCCTCTCAACAGCTTTCCGAGAATGTCACCACAAATAAATCCAAACTTGAATTTCACAACCCCGGAGTTCATCAGCTGGAGTCACACCTCTGGTTTTTTGGGGAGCGGATGATCTACGGCCTGTAAAGTCATAAACCGCTAAATGATGTATCACTCAGTCAGCACAGGGCGGGTTTGTTGGTTTGTTTGGAAATGTGTCAGAATTTAATAAAGTTTAGATCTGCTGATTTTGTCATGCTCTCATGAGATGTCACTGTTTATCCAGCTCACAGCCTGTTTTCCAAAGAACTGATATGAGCAATAAAATACACTGATTATCAGCTCGGTTGATTACAGCCTCTAATAGTCAGCGTTTTTAAAATGATCAGTTGTCATTTTAGTCATCTGATCGCTGATAAATTAATCTAAAAAAGTGTGACTAAAAAACTAAAACATTTGACTGTAATTCGGAGCCACGAGGATCATTTTAACAGTCACATCATTTCTGCTTCTTTCTAAAAAAAATCGGATTGTGATTATGAAGACAGATATTGTGATTGCAGAGGGAGCGGCCATTTTTGCCTTTAATTTTCACGGAAAAATAAAATAAGTGATGGTGATGTGATTTCTGCATGTTCCATTATGTCTGGAGAACATGATTTGTAGGCCGGGGAACGTCTTTAGCACCACAGTGCTTCATTCATAATGGAATGTTGTGACACTTTTTACCTTTATTAAAAAAATCTGTCCTTACTGCGATGTCGATAATCGCTCAATTAATTGTTCAGCCTTAGAAACAACTGTCTAAAAAAGTTTGGTGCTGTGTTCTTGGAGGTTCTGCAGACAAATGGGGGTAAAAACAGCACACACACACACATGCACACACACACACACACACACACACACACACACACACAGATCAGTGTAACCTGATTCCACGGGTCAAATATCCACCTACAAAGTTCACATCCCTCACAGGCAACATGATGAGCCGCAAGCTGTGGTCGCATGGAAATGAGTAAATCCCTCACGCACAGACTCGCGCACACACACAAAGTAGGTAAAATCCCCTCCTGCCCCCTGGACCTCCTCAGCTTCAACACATGGCAACTTAACACTGGTGGTCATCAGTCTTGACACCGAGCCATCTGCACCACACGGGGGTTATTTAGGGGGTTTTTGCCGCCCGATTCCCACACTGCCATCTGGGAGCGAGCGGCGCTGACGGGGGTATAGATCAAATCCATTCCTGCTCATTAATACTGAAACCAGAGGCAAAGTGAGAGCAGAAAGTTTTCAAATAATCTTTAAAAAGTCGTTTGCATGTGTGCTATCTTTTAATTAACTCACTTTCTGGGTGCCCGGTTTCATTTTGACCTTATCTGAGCAGCCTCTGGCCTCTCCCTGTCGCGTTCTGAAAGAGATAAACCGGCTTCCTCTCTGCTCGGGGCACAGGTAGGCAAATCTGAGCCAACTGCTCGCTGACATTCAAATTCTTTGTGTCGTCCTCTTTTGGCTGGCAAATCATCTCCTCGCCAATCGTTTCTCCTTCCTGACTCTCCACTGCTATCTCTCCACCGCTCCGTCTTCTAGTGAAGGAGGAGGAGGGGGGAGATCGGCCAAGCCTTCGCTGCAAGCTTATAAATCAGAGTCCCAGGATGATGGCGAAGGCAGGAGCAGGGAGGAGAAAAGTGAGAGAAAAAGAACAATAACCACAATGGCGAGAGACGGGGAGAGATTGGAGAACAGATGAATTGGACAATAAGCCTTCGGGCTCGAGCAGAAGGTCAAGCGCTCCACAGAACAGAGAGAGGATGAGGGGACGCAGACCGGAGAGGGAGGCTGGAGGAAATCAGGCGAGGCTTAATGGAGAAAAGATGGGGAATTCTGGTGTCAGAGAGGAGGTGGTTTAGAGGAAAGGAATGACCGCATCCTCCGTCAGTGAAGTTCAGCGCCAGTGAAAGATCGACCTGACAAACAGCACTAGAGCTGCAACGATTAATCGATTAACACCAGGACTGGGTCGCACCAACAAAGATGAAATAAATCAAAGATCAATTCCAATCAGAGTTTTAGCAAAACTAGATTTAAAATAAGTAAATCCAGATTTAAAATTAAGCAGACCTGTGTTACATAATTAAAAACTCCACAAAATGCGAGTGTAACGATGTAAACCAAAATTAAATAGAGTTGAATCAATATGGAGATGCTTGTTTACCCAAATTAAAATATCTAAATAAATTAAAAATAAATTTTTCAGCGCTGTCAAAAGTTCTTACATTATTCTACTGATTGGGACAATTTAGTCTAATTATTGGTAATTTACGGGACTCAAGACCCTTGCAAAGTTTCTATGAAGGAGACAAAAATAGTTGCTAAGCAACCAAATGCATCTCCACAAAAGAAACGATATAACTGCAACAATTACTGTGTGGTCAAAAAAGTCCAAAATCTCTGATTTCAGCTTCTCAGATGTGAACACGTTCTGGTTTCTTTACTCCATTAAGACAACTTAACTGAGTGTCTTTGGGTTGCGGACAAAAACAAGACATTTGGGAAACATTTGTCACCATTTTCTGACACTTTCTGGACCAAACATCTAATCGATTAATCTAGAAAATAATCAACAGATTAATCTGCAATGAAAATAATTGTCACTTGCAGCCCTAAACGTTCCCACTACTGATTATTCTGTGCACATAAATATCACTGCACTTCCCTTCTACATCTTCAAACGACTGCAGCAGAAATAAGGGATTGCACACAATTTGCATTTTGCAAATCCTCCCCGTAAAGAAAAGATAATGACAGTGAGAGTAAACGGGTTGTTTTTGTGCCTGCTTCAGTGCCGGGAAGCACAGAATCGACCCTGAGCGAGCAACAGATGGACTGAGAGAGCGGCAGACTGACGGATGGCGAGACACATCAGCAGCAGAGAACGTATATTACAGATGAAGACGCCAGGCTTTTCTCATCTCCGTCTCTCTCTCTGCGTCTTTATCCCATCTCAGCTCTGGTTCACACAGTCCTGCCAGTCTGCCAGCCGTCCGGTCACCCTGCGGGGAGGGGAGGGGAGCGGTAATCTGGGCACTGAGGATTAGGACGGCAGCCTGGTCAGGAGAAATATCCCCCTTTGGTCTCAATCTGGCATGATAGCCATCACCGGAACGACAGGGAATAAGCCAGAAGGGGAAAAGGAGGCTGATGCTACATGAGATTGACCCTGAGAAGATAGTTCAATTAAAGTCAGCAAAAAACCCCGGTCACGTACTGCTAGGCGTGCTAATTCCCCCTCCAGTGATGCAACTAAAGCAGCGATCCATCCATCAAAAATGTTTTGCAGCTTCCTGCGGCTTTTATTAACCGCACTATCTGATGAAACCGCTCTGTAGGGGAGCAAAGAGTTGCAGTCGAGGAAGCAGACTCACAACAAATTCCGGAAAACAGGCGGCATTGTGTCCAAAAATCAAGCCAGTCACGGAAAGAAAACACAGGCTTAAGCTACCGGGCCTGCTGACCCATATGGGACCACGAAATTAAGTTGCACAGAGACCGTGTCCAAGTTGTTAAAGCTGGCCATGCAATGTCGGTTTATAAAGTATACAAAGCATTCAGCATCCCCATAATAATTTGAGGATGAATGGAATTTGTTTTAGCCTGAGGGAGGCACAGAAAAGAAACAAAAACAGAAACAGACAAAGCAACAATCTAATAATGTAATGCAATAACATACAAGTTTGTTGTAGTAAAGCGATTAAAGCGAGATTATTTGCTGCTGCAATTTGATAGAGTGGTTTGCTACCCCAAGGAGGTTTATGATGAGGATGACAAGCTCGCTGCAGCAGTTTGCATGAGACGTGTGTGTGTGTGGGTGTGTGTCTGTGGGTGTGTGTGTGTCCACGTGTGATTTTGTTACACCATGTCTCAGACAGGTGACCCATTTCCACAGCTGGAAACTGTGACCTCAATCACACAGGCAAACCTCAGATACAGGCAACGTGATCTTTGATTCGTCATCAATCATGTGTCCCGCCGTCATGTGTTCTGACTTAAAGGATCATTCCGGTTTATTGTGAGGTCTTGTTTTTGTTCGTGCTGTTCAGGTGTTGCCTGGGAATCAGAGGAATGTGCCAGCTCATGTTTCATTCGCTCTGGCAGATAAAAGCCTGGCCACCGTCCCGTTGAGACAGATTTCCAGCCGCCTGGGCCTCTGCAGACCAATCACAACCGTTTGTTTAATACGGGGCAGCGACCGGCATCACATTTCAAGCTCATTTAAACTGTCAAATCAGGCAGTGCTGATCAAACATGAATCAAGATTCTGTTGCTGCATCACATGTTTCTCACCTAAAATGTTTTCAGAAGCAGATCTGAACTGTAACTTGAGTAAGTTTGTCACCAGGCTGCCATTTTTTTCCTGCTTGAAAATACACAAAATGCTGCTCCAACCTGCACGTGTCGCTCAGCGCGATGTCACACGTTTCATTGCTCTGATTGGTTGTCGGTCACGTTTGGTTGATCTAATTGGTTGTAGGACATGTTTTATTGCCCTCAGTGGTTGTAGGTCAGGGTTCATTGCTCTGGCTGGTTGTGGGCCATGTATCTTTGCTCTGATTGGTTCTAAACCACCTTTCGTCGCCCTGATAGGTCGTAGGTCACATTTCACTGCTTTGATTGGTTGTACGTCATGTTTCATTGCTCTGATTGGTTGTAAGTCATGTTTGGTTACTCTGACTTGTTGTAGGCCATGTATCTTTGCTCTGACTGGTGCTAAGTCACCTTTCCTTGCTCTGATTGGTTGAAGGTCACGTTTCGTTGTTTTGATTGGTTGCAGGTCATGTTTGGTTGCCCTGATTGGTTGTAGGCCATGTACCTTTGCTCCAATTAGTTCTACGTTAGGTTTCATTATTTTGATTAGTTGTAGGTCACGTTTCGTTGCATTGATCGGTTGTACATCATACATCATTGCCCTGATTGGTTGTAAGTCATTTTTTGTTGCCCTGACTGGTTCTAGGTCAGGTTTGGTTGTGCTGATTGGTTGGTCTATCTTGATCCCCCCTCCTTAGAAATCAAAAATGGACTTAAGAGATGCCAGGCTAGTGCAGGTGCACTCACCTCTGGCTTAGAAAAGTTTTAAGTAAAATTTAGATTACAGCTGAAACAAGGCAAATATTTCACTATTTTCTAACATTTTATATCCAGTCATTCTACATATCAGTCGTAAAATTTAGATAACCTGCCTAAATGCAATCTGGCTCAACTGTTGGTTTTACAGCCTCATTGTCTTAACTCCACCCAAACATTAGAGAATAGTTTTAATAATCCTTTTAGAAGCTTGTCTCCAAATGAACTATTTTGACTTTGGAAGAAAAGCATGCATTAGCTGTTCAAAACTCAAAATATTCAGCCAGAAAAAAACCCTTTTATAGTTTGTATTTCTGCTCCTCAGTCACCTCTCAAAGGCAAGAGCCTTCTCATCTATCTCTGCAGCTGCACGGCACTCCACATGTGTGGGACTTTGTACAACATAATAACTCCTCGTCTCCCCCCTTTATGTAAATCGCCTAACCATTCCCATCTCAAAGTCATTGTGTAAAGAGACTCGCATAAAATGTGGCGATACGTGTGAACGAGCCCGCTCAGGCTGGTGCGTTCACAGATGTGATCAGCAGCACTAAAAAGCGGGGAGGAAGAAAAAAAAGCGGGAAAAGGTTTATTACCCATTAAATGTAAATGGGGCGTTGTCAGAAAAAGAAATATTGCATCACACGCTTACAAACACACACACACACATCCATGTTTCCTCTCACTCACACCGAGGCTGAGAACAGTTTAATGTATTCAAGTGCACACGCGCACACACACACACAATCTTTGAAGTGTCCCCGTGGGTGCTGGTCCTGCGGTGCTATTAATTGTACAGTCTTATCTGAGTGGCCCAGGCCTGCCACAGGGAGTTGGGTGAAGGTGGTGGAGGGGTGGGGTAAGGGAGGCGGGGGTGGGAAGGGTGTCTTAGATCTGCTCACATCCCAGGGGGAGACTCCCCGGAGAGCGAGATGTGTCGCAGGAGCTCCACACACACACACACACTCTCCCTGGCACACATCTTTAACAGGCATCTCTGGCTCCGTCCAAGCTAGCAGCCAACAAGACGAGGCTTTTTATTGTCCGGGCTGGGACGTGATGTACCACACCCCAGATAACGTCAACTGGTGAGTGTGAGAGACGGACAACAAAGGCTGAGGTACACAATCGCTTAGTGAGAACCAGGGCCTGACAGATACTGGAGATTTGGGGCTAAACACACATGTTTTGCAACGATCCCGCAAAGTGTTTCAGGGACGTGATGGAGGCAGGGTGATTAGATGAGATTCGGCAGAAATTCAGGACAGGAAGTTGGGGGTGGGCGTGTCGTGCCAGAGGGATTAAAATAGAATAATTTCATAGCATCATTTGTTACTAATATAATAAAGATCAGTTACAGATCGGGGTTGAGGATGATGTGACGCACAGCGCCCTGGAACAGGTGACAGCTACGTTACTGTCACTTTTACATTTTTTAAATCATAAATTCCTCAAACAGCTCAGTTATCTGGTTTAAACCGGTCATATTACATAAACAATCTATTATCTATGAAAGCCTAAACAGTGCAATAGACACATCAATAATACTCTTGCATGTTTTACAAAAGGAACCAGGGCAACTTATAATAACTAAAAGCAGTAACTGATTTCATGCAGAATATTATCAGAAATTTGGTTCATTTTCAGGACAAAAAGGACAGAATTTGGGACAGCTGCTTGTAATTTGGGACTGCACCACCAGTATTTTTGATAATCATAAATAGCTATAAATAAATTTTAAAAAACCCACACAAAGAGAGCAAAATAACAGACCCCAACCGGTATATTGGTCGACCGATATTATTGGCTCAATATTGGCCTATCACAGTTATATCGGCTTGTATCAGTCTTGACATATGTGTTGTTCAAAATGCACATATACATACATTTTTAGGGTTTTCTTTAAACAGAACATTATGTGCATTTTTTTCTTTTTTAGCTTTATGGGCAGTATTTTACAAATCTGCTGTATCAGCCCCAGAAATATCAGTGTCCGTCAGGCCCTACAAATATATTAATGTTCTTCAGATAGATGCATATAGACTGATATATCTAATATTGGGCCAATATCGGTCAGCTGATTTATCGGTTGGGCTGGTAAGAAGAGACAGAGGGCATCTCCTGCATGTTGCAGCTGTAACACAATGCAAATAAGGAGTTTATTGAGTTATTCTTGGCTGCCTTTAAACATTTATGACCAGCATAACGCGTCGTGTAATACAATAAACTTATATTGCTCTGCTTTGAGTCATTAATCAATCAATTTGCGGTGGAATCGAGCAGAAGCGCGGCTGTCTGCGGGTTGTTTACAAGATGCATCACTGTGGGAATTTGTTTGCTTAGCTCGAGAGGATATGTGACGGCTGAATTAGACGAGACTGGCGAGGTGACAGAGCTGCCCGACGCACGCGGCGGCGATTCCTGGTCGCGCGCGCGTTCACATGCACACACACACACGCTCTGCAGTGACCTTGGCAGGCGGGCGCTGCTGTTACTTAAAACCCTCAGATCATCTTTGACTGGACTTTAAGTGTTGGTGCAAAGTTATCCCGCTCTGCTGTGTGTGTGTGTGAGCCTGATGTTTAGGAAGCAGATCTGGTGGGTAGTGATTACAGGGCCTCTTCCCTCCACCTCACACTCCCTGCCGGCCCAAAGGTTCAATTACAGAGCAGATGTAAAACCAGACAGTACGCCTTCATCAACAAAATTAATAAGCACCGTGGAAAAAACACAAGTTCTGGCCCGAAAATGTGACAGAAAACAAAAAACTGGAGGTGGGATTGATTGCTCGGCTAAACAGAGCTGCCAATGTTTTAGGTTGAAGTAAAAAGAGGTGAATCAGATTATTATGAAACCCGAGCACCTCAAGAACCGCAGACCACATTGCACCATGCTCATTCAGGCATTTCTTCAATCAATTGATCCAAGGCAGTCTGGGAAATATTGATCTTCTGACTTATTATTGGGTGAGCTCACCCCAAAATCAAAAATACACATCTTCCCTCCTAACTATAGCGCTATTTATCCAGCTAGATAGTTTGTGTGTGAGCTGCTGAGTTCTTCTAGAGCAATTTTTTTTCTGCTGAACTACACTTTCCAACCCTCTCACCACGCAGAAGGAAGTGCGTTGTAATAACTGCGATTTTGAAATACTGCGCTATTGATCAACCACCCACAGGGGATAGCAGGCACCTGCAAAAACCGCTATGTGCATGTTTTTTTCATGAGACCATGTCCGTCTTGTCTCACACTTCAATGCGTGTTAAATGAACGAATCAATGCTTCAAAAATAAAAAGACGAAGGCCAGTCACAGTTCAAGCTCAAGGATGAATCGATACCGGCTGTCCGTGACGCAACTTCAAACTTGGAAGCTTCAAGTTCTGCCATGTTTTGAGGTTGTTTATGTCATTGGTTAACCTGTTGAAATTGGTGTTAGCCTGTTGCTAATCTGTTCATTCCCATAGACTGGGACAGTGTTGGACGAATGTTGAAATATTGAGGGACACAAAAAAAGTAAATTTATAGTCTTATTTGAAGCAACTAAATAAAAATAACAGGTTAAAATATAGCTGCATGTGAAAAAGAAATTGTCAAACTGTAGGAATTCACAACTTTGTGTTACTCTGACCAGCACCCAGCAGCTAGCCAGCCTGCAGCCTACACTTAACAAATTACTTCATTTATCATAAATGAAATAATCTGCAAAAACAAACAGCACTAATTTTGCGCTGTTGAGGCAACCTAAATTACCACAGGGGAAATTCTGTCACTGGTGTGCATCTACTCATGGGTGAGAGGCTCACATGCGTAAGTGGTAACAAGCTGCAACGATTAAAAGAAAAAAAGTCAAAATTCTCTGATTTCAGCTTCTTAAATGTGAATCTTTTCTGGTTTCTTTGCTACTTTATGACTGTTAACTGAATATCTTTGGGTTGTGTGCAAAACAAGACATTTGCGGATGTCATTTTGGGATTTGGGAAATATTGTTCAACAACTATGAATTGATCAATTGAGAAAATACACCCTACAGCAGACAAAAAATAGTTCTTACATAAAATTGCTCACAACAAGGTCTGTGGATTATCTTTAGTAACAGGGTCGTGATTTCAGGGAAGAGACATTTTTTCAAATAGATCTTTTTTAAGCGCTTTGAGCACTTCAAGCCGAGTACCATTTAGTTATATTAGATCTGAGCGAAGGCAGACATCTCTATGGACAATATCTCCAAAACACTGCAACTCACACCAAAAGCAGCACTACAGGCCAGAGAACTGACCCTTTAACAGTTCAATGCACCTTTCAAACTGCAAACATTCTCGTCTATGCTCACATCTAAGATCAACCACATCCACCTGATACAGGTTCTCTTCATGTGAATACCATGACTTTTTTTTTTGCTTATTCATGGCTCATCCCCACTCGTCTTCAAAAGTTTCTATTGAGTCTGTGAGGAAAATATAAGTTTGTTTGAAGCATTATCTTCATTCATATTCAATGCGATTAAGCTTTGTCTCGGGGGGGGTTCCACGGGAATTAGCATCTCAGACAAATCTGTTTCAAATCTGATTAGAAGTGTGTAAGAAAAATAGTTCTGACTTCTGCCCACTTAATTTGTCTTGACATGATGGAGGGACTCATGGTTGCCTTAGTTATAATCACCATGGATACGCAGCCCTGCTCTCAGCCCTGGGGAACCGCCTGTTATAACCTCCCTCCGTCATCGCTGTGGCAACCTGAGGCAACACCATTATCCAAGTCACCTGGGAGCGGGAATTTCATCATCTGGGTGGTTTGCTGTCGTAAGGAAGTGTGTGCGTGTGTGTAGGTGTGTCTGGATGCATGAAACTGGGATTAAACCGGTGAAATGGCCGTCCCATTCATGCTAAACTGGCTCTGACCTCGCTGGTAATCGGCTGGGAGGGCACCCTGCAGCGGACCGCCAACACACACAGATGGGACACACAAACTGAGGATACACTCAGAGATCTTGATCACACCACAAACTGTGGCTGCTCAGATCAGAAATCACCCAAATCTGTTTACAATCACACCCAAAAATATGTTAATGAGGGTTGTTTTTGCCAAAACTAAACAGATCCATCAATGCCTTGCATCATAAAATCGCTGCATTTTGATTGATGATTCAGTCTGAGTGTTTCCATGACACAGGCACTTTATTACTTCTTCTTTTAATGATGGAGGAACCATCTCCGATTTCTAAACTTCCAAACTTCTCCAGAAGACTTTCCCCATCTAAATATCCCATTAAAACCTCAGTGTCGCTGTGCATTGACTTTGTCCCTTTTGCATCATGTTACATCATCTTTTTTTTTTTCTTTCCAGTGGTCCTTGTTTGGATGCACAGGCTACGTGTCAACTCTCAACAAAAAGATTCAGCATCTGGAGCAACACACAGCATCCTCACTCTCCAGTCATATTAAAACCGAGCTGACTTCGCCTGACAGGAGACGATCAAAACGTGCTTTTCATAATTTGTCATTTGCGTCAGACACACACGCTGGAAACACACAGAATAAACAACTTGGTTTAATTGAGCACATTTTTTCCCTAATGTGTTCAGAAGAGGCTAAACGAAGCTAAAAGCAACAATTAACTGTCCTTCGAAAGCACGGCAGAATTTAATTTCAGACAAGGCTGAAATTATCCAGGCTGTGTGCAAACCAGAAGCCTCATAAATGTGATCGCAGCAACATTTTACATTTTTCACAAATATTTTACAGGTGATTGTGAGTTGAAGTCACCCTTATGGGGAAAATTGATCACTTCAAATGTTATCAATTGAAGTAATAAAATCAGTGTGTGCTAATATTAACCAAGAAAACTGAAAATTTGCAGAGCGGAGGAAATATACACCTGAAAGTATGAGCACGCACGTCCCTGCATGTTAAGCATGTGACGTAAATACATGTACAGGGTCAGTTATTCATATTTTCTCTGAAAGCAGAAGACAAGAACATTTTTGGAAAGAGGTGCATGATGGGACTTGTTAAGGTCTTGAGGAGTCTACAGTGCCTCTTTGGTACAGAACCGAACAGGACACTAGACCCCATGTCTGCAAAGAGGATCGGCATAATATCACACGTAGCAAAGACGTGCGTTCTGCTCAACTGGAACCAGCAACCTGCCTTCACTTCAGAATCATTTTCTCTCACCCCTGTTTGACATCCACATGAAAACTGAACTGTCCCTTTAATCAGTGGTGTTACTAGTATTCACTGTGAGTCATGCCCCTCGGGGGAGGATGGGTGTGTGTACATGGAACCATCATCATCAGTGGTTGCGAGCACCGAAAGGTTAGCCGGGAACACAGTCGGTATCCCCAACAGGAAGAGTAATTAGTACTTCTCTGTACAGAAAGGATCCTACAACCTCAGCTACATTTTAAATTAGATGAATAAATACTGAACTATTAGAAAATTTGGCACTTTCCATGGGGATGTGCTGTCTTGACTGCATTCTCTTGCTGCAAAATCTATTATTCTTGCTGCATCCAGTGATATCACAGCGGCGTCATTGGTGTTAAGGAGAAGCTTGCACACAATGCACGCACAAATCGACCCGCAGCTTCTGCAGATATACAGACGGCTCATTCATTCTCAAGGTAACGAAAAAATGATGCCACATCTTGCCTGCTAAATCTTACAGACTGGACCTTTAACGAGAAGAGGGCATTCTGCCTCACAAATCCCACAATTCATACAATGCATGCTGTCTACTTAAACAGGGGGGGATTTTCCAAACAATGGCTTCCTATAGCACAAACACACACACACACACACACTGCACAAACACAGGAAGTCCGCCACTATCATGGAGACCAAACAGGAAGCAGGTCCAGAAATAGCAGGGCGCAGTCAAGAATACCCGTCCACTTTCTGACGCAAATCTCCACCTCAGCCCTCGCTCGTTCGCGCCCACACACACGTGCACACCCCCGCATACACACACAGAACTTGGCATTTTAAACAAGTGTTCCAATTTCACACTTGGACTCCGAGAGGACTTGTCATCCACAATTGATGGTGTGTCGCCCCTGCATGAGGAGGTACGAGTTTCATAAACCCTCTGAACTGTGAATCTCAGGCCGAGGGCACGCAGCACATCAGTAACATGCTGTATGGATGACACAGCGTTTCAGAGAGTGAGAAATCGCTCTGGTGGAAAAACTGTTAGAAAAAAAGGAGGGTGAAAGGGAGGAAAAGGGTGAGAAGAACGACGGGAATAACACACTGCAGCCTAATTATAGTCCAAGTACCAGGCACCTGGGGAAGACTTCAGCGCTATGGCAACCCTGAACACCCAGGACGAAAAGAGGAGAAGTGCGAGGACGAGGGGGTGAGATCATTGCTGTGAGTGGAGGAATACAGCCTTCGAAAAACAAGGGCCCTCATGGGCATTTTTGTGTGCTTGGTAGAGGTGGTGAAACCAAAGAACTTCATCATTAAGAAGAAACTCACTCAGAAAGATCTTTAAAAAAAAAAAAAATGAGTCAGCAACCTCTGCAGGAATCGAAGATGTACTGGGGCAAAGCGCTTTCTCAGAAAAAAAAGTGTTGAAAAGATGAAAATCTGAGAACTGGTGAAGGGAAAATAGAGCACAGAGAGTGCAACTCTACTGTGGTTCCAGGAAATGTTTCTATGGTTCGTTTGGAACAACTGGTTTGTACTGGTTTTGATGGAAAGACTGTGTTTGAGAAAAGCTACGGCGTGGATTTGTCATATTAAACTGCAAGGATGAAATAAAGAATTTCAAACTGAATCAATTGAAGGGCATGCTTTTAATTTGAAATTTAGGGACAAATGCTCCCACTTGTCTTTTTTTATTTAATTTCTGCACTTCTTAAAAGCTTTCTGACCTTTTGGTCGCGAGCGTCTACAGCATCTGTTGTGTGTCTGCCTGTGAAAAGTTGCGACAGAAGTACATGCTCTTTTTGGACTGTGCCAAAAAAATTAGACTCAGAAATTCATTAATTAAGGTTCATTTATGGAAGAAAATCTTTTTTTTATTCTAAGCAGAACCATGTGCATGACAATATCAAATTTATTTATCTCTCTGAGCACTAATTTAATTCCATACTTTGATATTTTTATTGGGGGGAATCAGGGCAGGAATTATACAAACAGCCAATGCTGGCACGGCCCAATTTATTTATTTAAAAGTTTCCCAGCATCTCAGTCATCACAGTTAACATTATATGCGCAAGCAACCAAACACTGTGCAGGGAAAATATTATTATGTGTCTTTTAAAGTTAACCAGGATATTTGCACATAGTGTTAGCTAGCTGCAAATGTACATAAAGTTTGAGCCTATAACTTGCTGTGAAATGTGACGGGTTGTTAGTTTACTAGTCTCACATCTCCACACATTATCATTCTGTGATAGGGTAAAAAACACTCTGGCTTGTTCGCATTTTTCTAAAGCAATCACAATTGTCTTGGGTGTCGCTAAGCCCCAGATGCAGCGACAGTGCCCCCGCAAAATAGTGTTGGAGGGAACTTGTTTTGGTGGATCATTTGCACATTGGTAGGTGAGCCCTGGCATTAAAATGTATAAATCTATGCAAAAAAAAGAAGGTAGCTTGTTTATACTGCTCATACTGGTAGCAAACCCAGGTGCTAATTTTCTATCAGAATTTAGCATGTAGGTTGCTAGCTCGGAGGTTGCTATTGTTTCCGGGGGACTTTGAAAACCACAAAAAGCAGATGTCCCCCGACAGCTAAAAAACTTAAATAATGTCACATACACATGACAGAAGACAAATTAACAGTGTCATGAGTCAGTGTTTAAATTCGGCATGTATCTGCCCCACCAGCCAGCATGTACTTGTGTGTGAGAAATGTTAGTATTTGAAAAGTGTCAGCTTTCATTTCCATGGTTTTCTCCCACTGAAATAGCGCACATAACCAATTAAACAGAAATACGGTTTGTCTTTATGGATTATATTGATGCCGAATTAACAAGAGGACTGTCGAAATGTGACACCTTTCATTTTTAATTTGTAAAGTCATGCGTTTTTGTGAATACACAAGTTATTGTCAAAATGTCATGTTTCTTAAAGGGAGTTTGGTGTAATATTTTCCCCACAGAGTGCAGAAAAAAGCATGACAGGTTGGTTTGATTAACTGTTTACAGTCTAATAAAGTGTTTGTATTGATTACTGCCAGTGGCTGATCAGGCTCATCATCAACTAATTGTACTAATACTGTTTTGTCTTCATACAATGTAATTATCACTTATTGTTGTTGCATCATTGGCCTTGGTGTCCTACATTTTAGTCACAATGCCCCAGTAAATTTGTGTTTATCAAAGGCCAAAGCTGCCTTGCCCTAAAAATGACTTAATCCCATGTCTGTGTAATGGAAAGCATCCTGCCCAGATACATCCACATTTTGTTTTTTTTAGCCTTTTCTTTGACAGTAAATTGGCAGACAGAAAACATAAAGGGAGAGGGGGGGCAGACATGCAACGAAATACCACTTGCAAATTGACCCTAAGAGGTTGTGACTACATGGAATGCATCTTAGCCACTAAACTACAAATAGCCCTGCATTTTCTAACCCACTTTGTCGCATGCTTTTAGGACAGTGGTATCAAATATGCTGCATGTCTCTCTGGTTTCACGGAGTTATCTCCGGGCCGACTGAATTTGCGAAGCCACTTCATATCAGCCTTAATGCACTCGACCCAAAATAAATGTCAAAACTGGCACAAAGGTGGAGGCGGGACCTCTGCCGTCCATCTCCTCTCTTTACAACTGAGAGCTTAAAGGGTGAGCTGGCATTTCTTTGGTTCATTACACAACTCCAGTCTGTATCCAGAACACACAGGACACTAAGCAGCCTGGTGGGTCAGCTGCACCATTAAGTCAGACACCTCTGAGTGCCAGGCGGCCCTGAGTCATGATATGGGGACTATAAACTCACACACACGTGATATTTTATTGTCATATGTGTAAATGTCACACACATTTCTAATAGGTAGTGTTAAAATTACATAAAATCTGTATTAAAGGAGCAATATGTTACACTATAAAGCCTGGCTTCTGCCTGCAAAACTCCATGTCATAAACATCTACTACTTCTAAAAGATTATTAATGATTTGTTATGACTCACAAACAGGCACTTACTCATTCGGCAAACATTCTGAATTAATCTGAACACTGATCAACTTGATGTGGACATGCAATAACACAAGCTATGGGCCGGAATAGAAATTTCAATGCACACTGAGGCTGTAGCACAGTTGTCAAAGAAGCGAGTCCTCGATCTCTGGTGACATATCATGGTCATTTTATGATTTATTACAGTAAATATATTGCAGATTTTGTCCTTTAACAGTTACAACCTGACATATTTAGGCCACCATAGTCAATATGTGGAACATTAGCCTCACTCATGGTGTATCAATAAACCAGCGCACAAATGACGATTACCAACATAAAACAAGACAAATCACCATTTTCAGAACAAATTCTTAGCAATGCATCATGGGAAATTATGCAAACAAGGGCCGTCTCTCAGCTGCACACATGAATAGCACGAGCCAGATTTCCACAGTGCCCCACAAATGGTTGAAGGGCAATTACACGAGTTACAGTACACAAACTACACAAGCTTTCCGGACTGAAGTTCAGCTTCAGCCTAATGTAATCTTACTACTACTACTATGATTATGACTACTACTAATAATAATAATATAATGTGTCAGAATAAACTAGATCTTCATCAAAACGTGACACAAAGAACACTGGACACCACCGGTTACATTAAAGTACACTGTTCGCAGCTGCATCTGTTAGTCACATGGGCGTGAATCTACACATCAGCACTTAAATTTATATTCTAACTCATCCATCACACGCTGATAATGTTGCATCCGTGTGACAAATCCTTGATTAAAACTTGATTGTATCGACCTTGGTCAGATTATGACCGGCTGGGTGATATCTCAGGTCAGGTGGAAGGTCAGTCACAAACGCACACGTAAACACAAACATATACAACACGCGACAGCCTTGACCAGGACACATGATACTTTATGGAGACTGACGGAGATGATGTGTGTGTATGGATAGCACGTGTGTGTGTGCATGTGCGTGTGTGCAGCTTCCTGCCTGATGAAGTGAAAGCTGGATGCTCCATGCTGCTGCTGCTGCTGCTGCTGAGTAATTGCACAGGTCAGAGCGACTTGTTTCTCGCCTTATTATTCAGATTCTGTACCAACAGCTGCTTACTCAGCAGCGGCGAAATGAAGAGTGTGTCTTCGTGGCGCACTGCTGATATTTACAGATGGAAATAACGCTCCGATGGTGATGAATGGTGCTGCCTAGTGGGAGATTCGCTCTAATATGAGGAGTGGGAGGGAGAATGTCGTGTTCCCGGAGGACCGCGAGGCAATAAAGCCAGGGGCGTGTTCATGTTTGACCTATTAGAGCTAATTATGAGCCAGTCATAAAGAGGAAGAGGTGAGCATGATGAAGAGGCTTTTCATAGGACTGACTTGCGACCTCAAATTAGTAAGTCGTAACATTTTGTACACAAGCTGTATCAATCACACTTTGTCGTATTATGGTTAATGCAACCAGACTTCAACTCAACAGAAGCCAACGTAAAAGCTTATGCTTAGAAACATGGGTGTGGGTGTCAAAAGCTCACATGCATTGCATCCTGGTACATGTAGGCACTGCAAGCACAGCTGTGCAAGCAGGAGAGCTCAGTTTTCTTGGTCATTACAGCACACACTGATGAATTTATTGCTTTGATTGACTACATTCACCATCAACACTGACGGGACGTCCACGTGAAAAGTGCAAAATTCTTCCTTTTTTTAACGTAACATGATATAGCAGGTTAAACACAGGTGTTACCAGTGATGCTAATTAAGGTCCCGTTCCATTCAGGTCAAACAGAGTTGGGGTGCAGCTATTATGCAATTTTGGCTCACTGGAACAGGACCTTAAACACACCATATGTTCTGCCACTGTGGGGTCTCTCTCTCTCACACATCAAAACAATAACAAAAACATCTGATGACATCTGATGCAGCGTGGGATCATGGGAGACGGTGTCTTCATTGTTAAACAAACACCTACACAAAAGAAAATCTTTCTGACATGACTCAGACGAGAATCACGTTCACAGATGAGATCAACGATATATTCCACCTGACGCTTAGTCACGTTTACTGACTTCCTCTGACACATCTTGTGTTTATCCATTATAGCAACTAGCGGCTAGCAAGGGAATGTACTGTTACCCTGAATAAATGAAGGATTTTTCTGAGTTTGGACTTTGCTGGAAACAGTATAAGAGGTGTAACCTTTTTAGACATTTTAATGCAGAAATGTTACATATCGTGGCTTCAATTAGTGTCATTGGTAACACCTGTGTTTACCCTACTATTTCACACCAATATGGCTGCCGTGAAAAAGGTCTACTGCTCTGTGCTGCTCGCAGTAGAGTGTGAAACATCTCCCAGACCCTCACTGTAAATCAGAATGTTCTCTTGAGTCAACAAGTGAGGAAACAGTTTCTTATGCTATCAGATACTTGTTGGATCTAATCTCATTCGGAGGCCTGGTTGCACTGCACAAAGCAGGTCTTTGACCTACACGCTGGTCTGTTACCACTGAAATCAGCGCTGCCAGATTCCTAACATGCTTTGAAAGCGGGGACTGCTTCTTTTCAGTAGGAAAACATATTATGAACACACATAGAAGGCTCCAGATTGTCAGAAATGACAAAAAAAACACGGAAAGAAGCAAAGAATATCAAGCAAAACCACGTTCAATGTTGATGAACAGCTGATTGACATCACTAGCAGGGACACGTAGCTGTCTGAGGTGTCATTAGGTGGACAGACAAGAGAAGCAGTGGACATGCAGGTCCATCAGTGCCATGACAACAGAAACAACAGTATCAAAAGGTCAGGAATTCTTTTCTCCAGGACACACAGAGGGGGATACAGGGGGAACATTAATTGGGAGCGCTGCGGCGTCATTGTTGTTGTTGACACAGCCAAGATGGACAATGTGCGCTGTATGAACAAGGAATTTTTACAGCCAGCTCTTTACAGCACCGGTTGGACATTACAGACTAAAGACACACACAAAAAAAAAAAAAAAAAAAGTGCTGGAGACAAACTCCTTTCATGTCTCATTATGAGGAGGACATCCAGTCCTGCTGCATGACAATATCCGCTGTGTGCAGAGACGGGGGAAAGACAGGCACAGGGAGGGCACAACAGACTAATATCCACCACAGTGACCGGGATGACTGGTGCCAATTTTTCTTATTTCTGTGGCAGTTTCTTCATTTTACAGATGAACCATCTGCTCTAAATGTCAATGACAAGTTCTGAGACAAGTTCAGATTCAAAAAGCAAAGGATATTCAATTTATAATGAGAAACAAGACACATTTTAGAATCTGGAACCAGCATGTTTGGCAGTTTTGCATAATTTAAATTAGCTTATTATTTATTTATCACAACTGCTTTTATTTGAACACTCATGTGTCCAAATGAAGATGAAGATTGTTTTCTCAATTAAAGGTGCAGTAAGCAAATATGGAGGAAGACAGCTGATCGCTGAGTTTCTCTCCCAGGTCGTCAAATTACCGACGCTTTGGACTGGACTGGTCACTCGAGGATGGCTGATTGTCGGGTCTCATTGCCAGGTTGTTAAATACGTACACTTTAGGAAATTAGTCTCAACGATCAATTATCTTACCGACCTGTGATTGGCCAAAGTCTCTTTAGATTTTGCCTGAAAGCAGAGCCACGAGACGGAGCAGAAGCTTGAATTACATTATGCTTAAATTATGGAACTTTTGTCCAATGACGCCACAAATAAACTGCCTACCCCAGCTTTAAATTAACGATCCTTTGATCTAAAGAACGTCAGCAAAAAGAAAAAAGTTCCCAGAGCCCAAAGTGATTACTTAAAATGTCTTGTTTTGTCCCACCAACATCAAAAGTCTTAAGATATTTAATTTACAATCAAAAAAGTCAAAGAAAAACAAAATATTCACATTTGAGAAACTGGAACTACTGAATTATGACATTTCTGCTCACAAAAAATCATTTCCTGATTAATCAATTATTAAAATAGTTGCCACTGGTGTTATATCTCATGACGATTTTAGAGCTGTGTCAGTGAAGAAAGGTCCGACTATGACTGAGACCAGGATGTAGCAACAGCACTTGCAAAATAACATTGTAGGACAGCTTGTTTTGGTGGAGCGTTTACACTAGAGCTGCAACAAGGAATCAATTATAAACTGATTATTAAATTAATGGCCAACTATTTTGATTTTTGATTAATCATCTGCATATTTTTTTTAAAGAAAAAACGGTCAAAATGATCTGATTCCAGCTCCTTAAATGTTATTTTCTGGTTTCTTTACTATTATATGAAAGTTAATTGAATATCCTTGGGTTGCTGGGAAAGACATTTGAGGACATCAGGGCTTTAGGAAACACATTTTCTGACATTTTATAGACCAAACAACGAATTGATTCAACAAGAAAATAATCAGATTATTCGACAATGAAAATAATTGTTTATTGCATCCCTCATTTGTATGTGAGAAGTCAATCTTTGCTGTTAAAATGGCTGAATCTCCACAAAAGAAAAGGTAACAGCTGCTAGCTTCTTTGTTCTCATGCTATTATCAACCAGGTTAGGGTAACTTGCCATTTTCAGCCCATTTTGAGTTAACCAATGACAGCCTATTCCAACAACCTACTTCCTGTTAATCAGACTGTGTTATGGAGTCAAACAGCAGAAAAACAAAACAAAACACAACAGCAGACATCTGTTTTTGTGTCAGTCTCTCAGAATCAGAGCAACAGCTCAACAGTTAGCAGGTCAGGGGAACAGTCAACAATCAGAAATAAATCCAGAGATTGAGAAACTGAATTATTCACTGACATTAGCCTCAGCTGACCTGAATACAGCAGAGTCATAAGACGTGTTGCATTCTGATTAAGAGGTCTCTTACGTGTAAGAACTCTCACAACGCTTTTTACTGTCGGCCTGTCAAAAGGCATTCTGCAAAAATGTAAATTACAAACCGGAGGAGGAGAATAGGCGAGGCAGGCGAAAGTGGGTACAATAAAAAGTAAAATAAGAAAATGGAAAAGCGAGGGGAGATATATTTAGTGTCTGGGTTGGATTTCTCCTTCAAAGAATCGAAACTGCAGCGTGAGCAGCGGAGAAGGTGCCAGAGAGGAACACTGGCGGTGCCAACAGGCATAATGGCATTAAACTCACTAATAAGGGGAGAGGGCTGGTCCGCCCCGGGCTGAAAGACTGCAGTATGCACACAAACAGACTGCCTGCACCCATCCAAGAGCCATTTCCCAAGGATTTACAAATACACAAAGGCTGGCATCCAACTCCCACGCTCCACACCGCGGGCCCGTCAGGAAAAGCAGCTTCCTCGAGCTGTGTGTTCAGAAGTGTGTGTGTGTGTGTGTGTGTCGAAGGCTATAAACAAGCCCTAACAAGATCAAAAAAACTTGCAGTATTTCATTTTAAGTCTGATTTAATCTTTGCTTATATATCTCCTGAAATTTTAAACAACGCTGTATCACATTTGATCACCACTGCCTTTGATGCTTGTAATGTAAATACGGGCGTCCACACCAAGGGTAAAGATCGCCTTAAGTAAGCTGAGCAATGGATTATGAACAAAGCCAACGTTTTGCTTGATGTGCAGCCCAAACTATTCATTCCAAGTGCAGTGATTACAGGCTATGTGAAGGAAACAATGAAGGTCAGCTGACATATTTCACCTTATTCGTCTGAAGAGAAAAATAACTCAAAAGCTGAAAAAGCAGAAATGGCCAAGACAGCACAAACAAAAGGCCTAAATGCAGCTTAACGGCCATTGTTTGGCTCTATCGATCCATTCAGAGTAACACCTTTATCAATACGAGCTATAATTGTTGCAACCAGAGATCCCACAAACCACTCTGAGCTGCTCCGCCACAATTGCAGGTCCCATCTGAGACGTTGTGGCTATGTGTGGTTGTGCAGGAATGTGTCATTCCTCTCACAACAAAGCCACGCTGCAATTTTTTGGGGAAGCGCAGCCTTCACAAAATCCACATGAGTCGCATAACCATAAAGGGACAGGTCAATCAAAATTACATATTTTTATGCTGGCCTGTCGTGCTGTTTAGATGTCTAGATTATTTTGGTGCAAGCTGCTGAGCTTTGGAGTCATCGGCCATAGAAATCATGACCAGGTTTCACAAGATAATCCACAGATGTTATAAGCAATTTCACATAGGAAATATTTTCTTTCAATGAGAAAGAAAAAGTAGGAACTACTACTTTCTACAATGGAATTTACCAGAACTACTTTCCAGTAGAAGGGGCATCATTCAGGTTAATTTTACCTTTCTTTCTAGTAGAGAGAAAGTAGTTCCAGTAGATTCTACTGTAGACCTCTACCAGATCTACTTTCATTCTACTATAAAGAAAGTATTCCTGTAACTACCGTCTTTCAACAAGAATGTATGTTTTTTTCCTATTTGAAAGAAAGTAGGAGCTTCTCTTTACTACTGTAGAATCTAGCAAAACTACTTTCCTTAAGAAAGTTCTGTAGAGTAGAAAGAATGTAGTTTCAGTAGATCCTACTGGAGAGAGACAACAGTTCCAACTTTATTTTTTCTAGGAGGAAGAGAGTAGTTCCAGAAGATTCTAACATAGACCTCTACTGGAACTACTTTCTTTCTACTATAAAGAAAGAACAACGGAACTAATCTCATTCTACTAGAAAGTGTGTATTTTTCCTTATGAAAATAGTTCTGGTAGATTCTACCTTTCTGTCTAGTAGAAAGAAAGTAATTTCAGTAGATTTTACTATATTAAAAAATATTCCTACTTATTTTTTTTTCTAGTAGAAAGAAAGTAGTTCTGGTACATTCTATACTGGAGAAAAAAAGTAGTGCCTCGATGAAACTGCTCACCACAAGGTCTGTAAGTTATCTTGAGTAACCAGGTCATTATTTCTGGAAAGAAACATTGCTGTTGAGTTTTTCAAATGCGTTGCGAGAGGAAGCCAACGCCTCTACAAGCCGATATCTCCAAAAATTGGCAACTCACATCAAATCAATCTAGATAGAAAGCACTACAGAATATTTGATTTTGGAGTGAACTCTCCCTTTAAGTGTCGTTTTAATTTGTCATTAGGATAGGTGACAAAAATCCCCATATGTCAAATGGGGTTCCCCTTGTGTTGAGAATTTCACTAACTCTTTGTTGGAAAAAGGGGAACTAAAATTTTGGCTCGAATTGTCCCTTTAGGTTTTAAAATTTGTCATTAAAATAGGTGAAAAAAAATTCCCATGTGTCAAATCGTGTTGGGGATTTTTGTTGCCTTTCTTGAAAAGGGGAACTAAAGAATCACTGCTACAGATTCTCAAGAAAATTACACTGCTGACAATGATGACATGACATTTTAACAAACGTATGGGGGCTTAAAAATGGCCGAGTTTGATTAAATAATCGATTTGTCACAGCCGAGTGACATTTTAACACGTTAATGACACGTTAAAAATAGATATTTTTCGCAGTGTATTATTAACAAAGCGTTATTCTTGGCAAAGATGCTTGAAAAATGGATGAGCAGTGATTCTTTGAAACTAGGTCCACTGTAAAGGCGTTATAAAACAATAAGTCGTATTTCAAATGTCACCGTTATAACGCCAAGTCTGTTAGTGGAATAAAAAAGGAGCTTTAAAGGCAACAATGACAGTCAAAGCTCCTGTTGGCTTCCCAGTTTCCCGACCCCTCGATAAATGCTGCAGTGCACCGCCGCCATCTTACTTCTCTATTCTCCTCTCTACTCTACCATCTGACTGAAATATGAGGGAGAGCGTTCATAATGTTTGTTTTCCAGGGATTCTGTCATCTTCACGGTTTCGTTGACTCTTGCTTCAACCAGAATATGGCGTCAGGGTTTCATTATGAGGGAACACGACGTCTTATTGACATATTTTCATTCCCAAAACACGCCCACTCCCTTAAAATTAGCCCCCGGGATATGGAAAATGAGACAATACGCGTTTCATTTATTCTCCGTAATGACTTTAACTTGATTAAATCAGCCCGAATGATCAGTAAACAGGTGTGTTATAACGGCATCGTTCAGAGCTGTTACCGCAGTATTACTGGGGGGAGTAAATCATTTGTTGACAACTTGTTTTAAAGATTTTATATCAGAGAAAAGCAAGTTGCTTCTCCGTTTCACACAAAGGAAAAAGAAATACTGTAGGAGCAGCTTTAAATCAAAGGTGTCGGACATTCTCCCCATTGTCACACGGTCTCAATAAATCAGTTACAACAGCGGTTAAAGGGAGACTTTGCCCGAGAAAAGGCATTACGGAGCATCGGGACCGGGGTATTTAAAGAAAATACGCGTTTTAGTCTGTCTAAAAACACAATTAATTGAGTTAAAATTACATATGACATAACGGTAAAAACTAATAAGGTGTGTTGATGGGTTTGTGATGTATTAATTAGCGTGTAGTGTTTGATTTAGAAACATCCAAGTGTTCACAATCACGGTTAAGATAGCAAGGTTTTAACACGAGACATCCGGTCAAAACCTTCAAAATAAAAAGACAGGCAAAAGCGCTGCCTCATTTTCGAGGAACAGTGTGTTCAGTAATAATGGGAAAGTCACGAAGACTTAAGTACTGATGAAAATGTAAAATTTACTTTTATATACGTAAGTTTCGAATCACTACACTGTGGTCTTAAATGTTTGTTTGTTTTTTAATCAAACAGAGCTGCATCAATTCGACAATGAATCTATCAAGTCATTTTTCAAGCAAATGTGCCAAATATTGTCTATGTATAATATTGTTGGTTCCAGTTTCCGAATAAATACATAATCAATATCATTAGTTGCATCCCTATGATCAACTTGAAATGCGCGTAGTTATATTCAAACTCAAAATACCACACACAACAGCAGAATAATACATCAAACATCGTATAGTTATTGCGCATTCCTTGTAAGATTGAAAAAAAATGTTAATATTAATATAATCTAAGATGCCTGATTTCAAATCGTGCCCTTGCGCCCCTTGAAGACGTTAACTCTGAAAGTACAACCGCTACGCTTCCGGTCATGTCGCAGCTAGCTCTAGCTAGCTTGACTCAGCTGGCAGCAACAATATGGTGGAAAATACTACAAATTCTCGCACAAAAACTGGATTTTCTTACCTCGGCAGCCAGAGCCGAAGCCGCTACAGCCAGCAGCAGTAAAGCTACTCGGTCCCCCATGTCGTTTTCACGGACACGACGCTCCTGAAGGCAGCGTTTCACCGAACGGTTATAACGTTTAACGTAGGGTGAGAAACTGAGTGTGTTCAGCGCCGGTGACTCCCGTTGTCTGATGGTGAGCGATACCGAGGCTGCACAGCTGCTCAGCGCCGGATCACCTGACCAACCACAGCGGAGTGGGATTAACGCGCGCGCGCGCACACACACACACACACACACTCAGAGTCGTGTTTTCATCACTTCAGAGGACATTACTTTGACTTACATTCATTTTCTGGAGATTTATCCTAACTGTACCCTTACCCATAACTACAACATACCTAACCCTAACCATACCTTTACCCTAACCCAATTCTCCACTCCAAAATTTGATGATTTATATTATTGGGATTTGCGTTGTAACCACAAAAGGAGAGCGAGTCCCCACAATGTGTCTATGTAAACATTTATGTCCCCACAACATGACTAATAGATCTACACACGTTATCTTTCCAACACACGCGCGCACATTTTTATCTCTTATGTACACTCACTGAACTCTACCAGTCTCACGCGCACCCTACATCATCAGTCTCGCACACACGTATTCGCGCCTGAGAACACGTTTTTTCACAGTCGACGCACGCGCACACAGGCGTACATTATTGATTTTATCACATGAAGAAATAATGGAGACTGTAGGCGTCATTGTTCATACTTTAAAAACGTTTTAATCACATGTTTAATTTACAATACAGCCACTGAAACAGTAAGGAAACACTTAAAATCATTTACCCCACACATCATTAATACAGTTTAATCCCTTCCATCATTCACAGTCATCCGTAACAGGCATCAGTCACAGCACAGTGAGGTCAATTCACTTTCAAAAGATCTTTTTTCATGGCAGCCATATTGATATAAAGTAGTGGGGCAAACACAAAACACAGGTGTTAACAATGATACTAACTGACCTTTCCCAAGGCCCGCCCCTTTTCACTCTGCGCTCTAATGGCTTTTCAGCTAGCTTGGTACCTTGCGTGACTTTCTCTTTTCCTGTTTCCTGTACTTGCTCAAGGACACTCTTTTTTTTAATTTTAATTTAGTGTCCTTATTCTTGCTATATAATCGGCTTATGTCGAAATGAAAACCAAATTTTGTAGATGATTAAAAGATGTTGCTGGGTGACCTTTAAAAGTTGCATATATTAACATCTTCAGTTTGCTTTCGTTAGCAGAAACGCTGCCTAACTAGGTTATTGTAGTGTCACTAATCAAAAGTGTCCCAAAGTGTTTTAGTCACTGAGTGAATTATTTAGGACACAACCTTAATCAATCATTAGCTACCCAGTTTGGTAAGATTAGCTTACTAGTTAGCTAGCATTCTGCAAACATTAGCTAACTAAACCCAATATGTTGTTTTTACAGCAAAAATGAGAAAGTTGCCCAAGGTTGCAGCTTGCTCAACTGTCATGGAGCACAGAGCAAAAAGAGGCGGGGCTTAGGGAGGGTCAATTAAGGTCCTGTTCCATTTAGTGTAGCAGACTCTTTACAGTGAGTAAGCATGCACAATAACAGCACCCTGACTTGAACTGAACTGAATCTTAATTAATATGGCTGCCGTGAAAAAGGTCTGTTACTAACTTCATTAGCCTACAACTCAATTTATGAATGCTTCATAATTTAAGAATCTGGCAAAAGTCGATTAATGACAAATTTTCCATTTCAAAGAGAATTTGTTCAACTGACTGTGACATGACCTCCAGTTCAGCTTTCACCCTCACATTGTTTCAAGTAAGGCGATAAAAAAGTTCATTACCAACAACCCCACTCCTTTCAAGTCGTCCATCAGTATAGATCTTTTTCACGGCAGCCATTTTGACATGAAACAGTGGGATAAACACAGGTGTTACTAATGATACTAATAATGTTTCCACTGGAAAGGCACTAAATGGAACAAGACCTTAATCAATATCAACACCTGTGTTTCACCTGCTGTTTCATATCAATATGGCTGCTGTGAAAAAAGGTCCATTATTATGCATAATATTCAAGTCTTTGAGTCTACACATGACAGGTCCAGACCTGTTTCAAACAGCTTTAATCATCCACTTCCACCTCAGTCACTGACATAAATCAAGTTTTTAAAAAATTGGGTGAGGAGAAAAAAAAATAGATAACTTTCAATAAAAAGCAGAGTCTATATTGTGTCCTGGAAAGACTTTTTTTTCCTCCAGTGATGTGAGGTTCCTCCTCCACGCTGACAAAAGTGGTCTTCACCTTCATCAAAGCGCCACGGCGCCTTTGATGTGCACAGCCGGGGACGGATAAGGATATTGGTTATTAGTGGGGAAAACGTACCGGCCGCAGGCTAGCAGGGCTGCTAACGGTTAAGTCTGTCAGGACGTGGACGTGCTGGAGCGTTCTCCTGACCAACATTGTGTTAAATTGTTTTTTATTTCCCCGCCATTTGGTCCAGGCTCAGCAGCAGAAAGGCAGTGACATTTACACCCTGCAGGCGCATGGCAGGGAATTCTGACCTAGCTGCTGAACAATACTGCACCAGGCCACACTTTTTTATAAAAACTGTTTTTAACCCTGTTAGCAACAGCACTGCTTCAGAGTCACCTCCAGGTCTGGGAAACCAGGCCATGAGAGTTTCCTTTGAGCTGGCCGCCGGATGATCCGTGCTGCAGGGATTCACTTGCGAGCGCAGCCAGGGTAAGGAGGAGGGGGGGAGTAGTTGGCCGGCCGAGGCTGAGTCGGGGTGTAAGGCGGGGGGTGCAGCGAGGGAGGGTACATCTCGTAGTCGTAGGTGTACGGAGGGGGAGGGCCTGAGTTCAAAGAAAAAGGCATAAAGAAGGATTAGCTCGGCAAGGGAGGTCAAAATCATTTATTTCCTCCATAATTACAAACTTGTTTGAAGGTGAATGAGGCCCACTTCAGCTCAGGAAACCTGTCCCCATTTTACACTGGGTTTGATGGGATGGTTGCACCATCTAGTGGCTGAACCGAGAAACTGCGCTTTCTGCAGGAGGGAACCTGGACGAACACTAAAGATCACAAATATGGCAGCTTTTGTTGACCACGCTGCACTTTTCAGGAGAAATTACATTATTTCCTGAAACATCAGAGCAGCAGAGGTGAAAGAAGTCAACACCACTCCAAAGCACACGGTTGCACCAGCTAAACCTCATATTTGTGACACTATTGTTACCAGAGGACCTTTATTTTGAAATGTCCAGTGTTGATCTGAAACAAGATATTTTGCAAGAAGAGAAAAAAAGCAATTCACTAAATATTTTACATCTTTGCAAACACTGTTGCTTACTTCTACACTGTAAAAATAAACTTTGTTTTAGTGTCTGGGCTGCCTTGAAATTTAAAGTTGACTGAATTTGAAAAGACAAGTCGAGATAATTTTTTTGTAATGATTCAAAAGAGTTCTGAAAATATCTTCAACAATATTCAAATTTAATTAACTCGAATAAATAAAACACGCATATTTATGTGAAGTCGTGTGGTTTTTTATAGCGTAAATACGTGAATAAGTATTAATCATATAAATATAGGTTAATTAATCTTTGTGGCAAGTGGAGCAGGACAAAAGCAGCACAACAACTCCTCACATCATTTGCCAAGACAGAAAATAATTCATATCACTGTAGCGACATACATATGCATCCATATTGCATGGCTTTGTGTGTTTGAGCGTCATGTTTATGAAACATGATCAGAGCTGCAGGGCAGAGCGACGACGAGCGCCGGTCCAGCGCAGCACGAAGGCGATACGC
>JAJHUR010090632.1:0-15700 GCA_027495735.1 Lutjanus campechanus
ACAGGTATGTACTCACCACTATGCCGACGTGATGATGGGTGAAGGTCTTCAGTTCACAAAACAATCCTGGAGTTTTAGGAGAAACAGGGTAGCAGCCTCATCCAGTACAATGGCAGTGAATGGTGACCACGGATAAAACGTTTAAAAAAGAACACAAAACAAACACAAAATGTCTCCATCCTGCTTGTGTGGTGTAATCCAAGTGTCTGCGAGCCGTGGCATTAAAAATTAACCGCAAAAGACGCCATTTTCGCCATGTTTTTAGCAGAAATGTCAACTGTAGCATGTAGGATGTAAACATGGCGTCAATCTCGCGAGACTTCGTATATATCTTAATGGATGCACGTGCGGAAGTCTCGCGAGATTGACGCCATGTTTACATCCTACCGGCTACATGCTACAGTTGACATTTCTGCTAAAAACATGGCGTAAATGGCGTCTTTTGCAGTTAATTTTTAATGTCGTGGCTCGCAGACACTTGGATTACACCACACAAGCAGGATGGAGACATTTTGTGTCTGTTTTGTGTTCTTTTTTTAACGTTTTATCCATGGTCACCATTCACTACCATTGTACTGGATGGGGCTGCTACCCTGTTTCTCCTAAAGCTCCATTCAGTGGTGAGTACATACTGAATGGCTTATTCTAAGAAGGTGGAGTATCACTTTAAATCACAATCAGAACTCAGAAGTTTTTACTTTGCAAGTAAAACAGTAGATTAAACAATGACTAAGATGTGAACACTGAACAACTTTTGATATGATTGTTGGATTCACTTGCCAAATCTAATTACAGTCTGGTATTCTTTACATATACACACAGATATGCATACACACATGAACACAGTCAGATTTATCTGTCCTGTTACTTTTACTCTTTACATTTCATCAACTTTCATCAAATGTTTTGCACCAATTGTCTGCATGTAATATCCCTGTTACACGAACAAAGAAAGAAACAAATATGGAAATAAATAAAACAACAAATAGGCAGCTAAACAGAGTGTGGCTAAAATCTCTGCACAAAAGACCAAATAGCCTTTTGGCAACTGGCAGACTGCCGGTTTGAGTCTTAGAGTAAGACAGTTCAAATGTTTGGAATCGCCTGCTGCAAAAGCTTGATTTGGTAGAGCTACTCCATATTTGTGAATGGTCTTTCATGCTTTTAAGTCCTCTTTACTAACAGATGTTATTTTGCATGAAGAGTCTGCAGAAAAAGCTATGTTTTGTTCATGGAGAACAACATGTTGTACAATAGTTCAACCAGACTGATAATGGAAAGGGCAAAAAGAGACAAATATTGCTCTGAGCAATAGTTAAATAAGAGTATAAGAAATCATCCATCAGGCTTAGCATCAAAATCAGATATAAATAGGAGCAGGTTCCTGTTTCAATGTCAAGTGCACAATAATACTTATAACAAGCTGAAATTAAGGCATGTTGCTTTGGTAAAACTTCAAAATAGAAATAGGAGGTTATTCTAAGGTTAGCACTATTGGAATTGGATCACACAATATCAGCTGACGAAACTGTGGACTGACAATTCACCATTTATATCTATTCAATCTAACCACTGAGCAAAAAAGAAAGAAAACCACGTTCTCAAAATATTTAGAGCCCCATTGCAAGCACTGTTGTGGTTCAATAATGATCCGAGATCACTTACGCTTTTCTGGGCTGGAAAACAAACTTAACATTGAAGTGTATTCAGTGGAAAATGGTTACAACAGCATTCTCCCCTGTTATGCAACACAGTAGGGACATAGACCAAATGGAAGTTTTAATTTAATTATTATTTTGTAAAACAAAAATACATTTTGTGTCTCAATTATACTGTTTTATCTACGTTAAAATAGCCATTGTGAAAAGAAAGAAGGAAAACAACTGTAGTCTACATGCTCTATCCAATATAAATGCTGAAGATGATTGAGGATCTGAGGTGAACTATGTCCAGTATTTGGCAGCAATATATTACTCAATAATATGTTACTATGATATTATTACTTTACTAAAACTAAAAAAAAATCAAACTAAAAAGCTATATGAGGGATGGAGGATGAGGGAGGCAGGCATACTTTCCAAAGCTGGAAGTATTGTCATTATTTTGAGTTTGCTTGGCTTCTTGACAGAGAATATGTGGTGATGGAATCTAAATTGAAGGTCACACTCAGACTTGTTTCGACATTGTTTCCACCACAGCGGACATCTGGACAGATAACAGCAAAACCTTCCTGGATCAGCAGTTTATCTTTGGAACATAACAAGGCTACCAACAAGGAACGTAATATCGGAATATGTCTAATGTTTCTAATTGCTTTTGAAAGCAAGTAATAAATGAAGTAATATTACTTTTTAAAGAAGTAATAAGTAAAAACTGATTTATTACACTTCCTGAGTAAGTTACCCAACACTGACTATCTCACAAGCAAGTTAAGTGTTGTGAGGTCATGCTTAAGGGTGAGCACCAGTAGTTGTAGATTTTAATGGTAAATACACAAATATATACTAAAACAAATTCAAAAAATCGATATAGTTTTGTTTTGCAGTAATACTGGCGGTATGGTATGGTATGTTTCCTCTGATTTCCCATTCTAGCAACTGTCTCAAGACCTCTCAGCTTTGGGGGTCCAGACCACCAAGCTGTGATCCTCTGCTCCACAGAACTGGTTCTCAACCTTGGGGTTGGGACCCCAAGGGGATCATGAGATAATTTCTGGGGGTCGCCAGATGGTTGTAAAGAATAGCAGCAAGCAGCACGGAATCAGAGCCAGGAAAAAGGTCTCTGCGACACCAGCCCCTTAATGATATTCAACATGAGCGACAAGCAATAAAATTATGTAAAATACAGCTGGCCTCACTAATGGCTGAAACTATAAACCAACACAAATATGACAATTACCAACATAAACCACCATGTTCTGAACTGACACAAACACTAACAAAAACTAACATTTGCATTTTGCAACATAAAGTAGCAAACTTCACAAACCACTCAGTCCAGCACAAGGCATGATGGGAAATGGGGGCCACATTTTAGACCCGGGAAATTGTTTTTACATTACTTGTTTCCTTAATCTCTCATGAAGCACCATCATCATTTTATGATTTATTACAGTAAATATATCACATATTTCTTCTCTCTCAGTCACTGGTGACACTTTGCACTATATAATCAAAATAATGTCTTTGGCAGCAACCTGAAGGTTTCCTGTGATTGCTTTTGAGGCCATCTGTGCAGAATATTCCTGGATTTGTGCTCAAAATGCATCTGTGGTATCTCTGATTCAACCAGCAGGAGACTTTCACACAAAAAGGCAACGTAGATTCTTGTTTTTAACCCAGATCTTCACCTAAAGCAGTAAACTGGAGTTGCATTTTAAAGACAGACTTTCACTTTGATTGTGTGCTAAATTCTTTTCTCTATGTAGATGCTGTTTTTGAAATAAAACCACATTTTCTGTTATGTTTAGGTTTGCTACTCTTGTTTCAGGAATATTAATCTGAGCAAAGGAAAGGAGAAGACATAATGAAAACAGCGTGGGCCTGATGAGAAATAACCCAAGCCTTGTAACCAGAGACTCTGAAGAACTGACTCACTCTAATGGGAAGTGCCCTTTAATGAGAAGTGCTAGTGATTGTAGGTGGTGGTATTAAGAAAGGCAAAGGAGGAATGAAAAGTCAAGGGTCACACCCGCTCACCTCCTTGGGCTTTGTTCTCCATTACCACAGTGGTATACAGTGTTCACGCCGCTGCTTGCATTACGCTCCGACATCAAAGAGGAGACTCATTTTCTGCCCCTTTAGCAAAGGACCCAGGGAAACAGAGATGCTGAAGAGTTGCATGCTCATGTTTATGTGAGGACTGGGATGGGAGTGTGAGGGGATGTTGTTGTTGCTGTCGAGGGATAATGTGTGTTTTTGGTTGCTAAGGAACTGTCTGGCAGACCATCAGAACAGACAGAAGCAGAGAGAAAGATCAACACTGAAAAAAAACCTTTTAGGATTTTTGCAAAGTCAAAAAGGATTCTTGAAACTCTCTACAAAAGAATATAGTTGAACATGAAAGAAGGCAGTGAGAATGTAGTCTCTTACTATTTTGATTTGAGTTTAATTTAACACCCAAAAATTTACAAGATAATGCCAATGTATTCTGTTTGAACAGGACAGGAGAATTACAGATGAACTTAAAAGAACAGGAAAAAAATATATCTTTTTTTAAATTTTCAATGTTTTTATTTATTGGTTTATTTATTTATTATTTTTCTATTTTGATGCTGAAGCACACTGACTCATCAAACAGATTGTGCATACTGTATGCATGCCATACAGTAATTTCTTCTACTGTAATATCACGGTCACCTCCACTTCAAGCAGGCTGGAAGACTAAAATTATGAGCAGATTGTCTATAAATGACTATTTACATTCCCATATTATCGGTAATTCTGCAGCCATACAGTACAGTCACAATGTAGCATGTGTGTTCACTTATGAATATGGTGCATTTGCCAAAAAAGATTATCAGGATGACTATCAGGACTGATTTCCAACAGGTTCTTAGTCCCAACTCGAGAGACCTTGGCCCTGTACTTCAAACTATGACACTGCAGGCACCTCTCAAACATCAGTTTTGCACACGCAGGGCTCTGCAGTCAAGTTACCAATTAATAACTATAATAAATATGCAGAGCCTGGGTAGATTTTCAAAGTAAAGGCACAAAAACTACTTGTTGCTGAATGCTGCTTTATCACTTGACTCACTGGGCTGAATCTGCAATATTTTCTTGTGATAAAGCTGAACAATTGCACTGTAAATTGCTCACAGCAGTGAACAGAACGTCTGGACAAAATCTTTGAATACTTGCTGTTGATTAAGCTTCAAAGCCCAAAATATGGCATTTGGAACAGCCCTACTTTATGTCACCTGACGTCAACAGCACATTAAAGCGCAACACTAGAGGTACGCCTCCATAAATGATGCTACAGGTTCACCTACATCATCATAGTTTGAAGCACATGAGCACTGACCAAGTTGCCATATTTCATGCGTTGGGAGTGAAAAGAGGCTGGAATTTCTCATAAATCTACCTTCTGTCATGCGGACGATGTTGATGTTTGTGCCCCCCGATGTGTGAGGGACTCACAGCAACAAAGAACACACACAATCCCAGTAAGACTGTTTTTCATAAAAAAAATTTCCTCTGAATTATAGTCTCTTAAAACTCAAAGCTTTGCTGTTAATACAGTATGTTGCAGTGCAGTGCTTAAGCTTCTGTGAGTCTTTTTCGCGGGTTCACTGTTGATAATGAGAGGTTAAACCTTCAGGACTTGGGTTCATTCTTAAATTTAGGTCTTACAGCACTGAGCCGTTTAAGAAAGCACAAATCCTCCTTGTCTCTTTTTTTCTCCCTCCAGTTTTCATTCTTCCTCTGTGCAGCTGGTACAATATCAATTAACAGCTTACCTTATTACTGTAATTTCATCCTATCAATATTCATCATGACTCCAAGCTTTATTGAACAGCCAGGGAACAGAAAATATAATGAATGCATTAGTTTCTTATGTTTTCAATGGATGCTTATTGAAAATTTAATAGAGATCTATAAATGAAATTGTGTATATTTGCAGCTGTGCTTATTGAGAGTGCCCTACTGTATGTATGTTTAATGCAAACTTCAAGGAACAGTCGTGTTACCGCTGGAAACTGCACACACGCTTTTGAGTGTGTGGGAACATTTAATTTAACTTAAACCAAAATTCCTTCTCCTTTTAGGTGCTGATTACTTTGACATAAACTACAGCTTCTGAATTTAAAGATGCCCTGTGGAGTTTCCTTGTAAACAAACTCATATTCTGTTCACCTTCAGATAGTGCGTTCTGTATCCTTGAGGTCTAACATGTTGAATGTTTTCTTCCTCATAAAGTGAATTTTACTTCAAACTTAAACCCACATTGTTCGCATCCATTTGCAGTTGTTCCATTCTCCTTCATTGCCTTTGTTGGTGTGTTACCGTCACCTGTATAACAGTGGGATGGTGTGAAACCATTGCTGGGAGTGAGAATTCCTTCACTCGCATGCACATGGGCATGAATATGTGTCCTTGCGCAACTGCATGAGAACAAACACAAAGGGAGCCCACATGTAAAAACACAGCACTACTAATGATGGTCAAAAACGCCACAGTTCACTTTAAATGAAAGACAAAGGGAGTTCTGAATAGAAAAAATGTCTGTTGGTTGATGTTATGTGTGAACTGTCATTGTATTAAACCATTTAATCGACCTAAAACAAGTCCTCATACCAAAAGACAGAAAAGATTGTTTGTCACTGACTTTTGAAACAAAATCTATAAGCATTTTCTGGACTAGTGCTCCTTTCAGCAGTGTATTTCATACCCAAAATACACTTTATCTGTTCTCTCCAAAATGACATAAAACATTTTCAGATCTCTCACCTGTATGGTTAATATCAGTCTAAATTAAGGCAACTAAAACTGCTTGTTTGAGGTTGAGAGAAGATCCTGGTCATAATTAAAAGAAACGAACATTGACTGCTAATAGAAGACTGTGATCTAATGATTGTTCTTCTGAGAGAGAAGAATAATTATTTACATGACAACACAAGGTAATTTGTCACAAACATGCAAACATAGGTCACAAGTGTTCAGTTCTCAAGGGTTCTCAAGCTCTTCATTCTTTGTCACGCTCTCTGTGACACAGATGAACAAGGTACCTGTCAGCCTCTGTGTGAGATGCACCAGCCTTTCAGGTTGCTTCAGTGTAAAGCCATCCACTTCAGGTGGTACAGTATAATGAGAGAGAAAGTCCATGTATGGAGGAGGTGGGCTGGATGAATGTGTCAAGCACACACAGGACTTTCAGCCAGGAATCCAGGTTGTCCCATGTGAAACCCAAGTGTTTTCTAAAATTTTGAAGTAAATTACATTAAGTGCATCATGTGACTCGTGTTAAGAGTGACGTGGAGTGAGAGTTCCTTTTTTTGGGTTTTTCATTCCCCAAACCGTTAGGGGACGTCTGAGAAATAACAAGGTGTGCTAAAGCTGTGTGTTGTGGAAATTATGTCACTGTGAGGTGTTAATTAAATGGCACAGCTACTGAATGAGTGTTACTGAGATTCCAGATCCTGGGAAGCTCCCCTGAGGACATTACATGTCATCACCTTTTAGCTCAAGGACTTTTGTGTGAAAACCAGCACATCATCCATCACCAACCTAAGCTGAAATGAAGAGCTTGCTGCTCATCGCTGGAGAGTCGTGTTTCCCCTTCCACACACTTCAGGTTAGGGCTAGTATCAGAAACTTGTGAATAAAACCCATAGATTTGACTAGTCTGTAACACCTGCATCATGTGACTTCAGTCTTTCAACTTGTTTCAGTTCTGTCACATGATGTAGTTCACGTAGCAGACTTATTTTAACCCAAAGAACAATCATTTCCTAAACCTAACCAAGACTTTGTTGCCTAAACCTAAACTGCAACTGTTTCACAACATTATTCACATATTTAAAAGGCTTTCTGGCAGCATATTGTACAGCTGCTAAAGGGTATTTTATGCATGAGTATGAGACAGAGTAGTACGATTTTGGTATTTAACAAGATGGGATGAGAACAGGTTGACTGATACCTTGGCTGTTATGGGGGTGTAGTGGAAGGAAAACACAAGGAAATTCAGTTGATCATTTCTTTGAAATGACTCTGGGAGTTTACTCATCTATTGGAAGATCAAGAGTATCAATCAATGTGAAGAAAAAAGATAAACTAGAGTTTATCCACCTCTGCATTTACCACAACACCGCTGTTGCTATAACAATAAATTGACTGTATATTATCCTTTTTCTGTATACTATAGTATTAACTGTAAACTTTTACCTAGTCTTGAAATACAAATATAAACCTCAGTGAGGTAGCATTCAGCTCGACGAAACTGACATTCTTGCATAGAATAATTGGAAATCAGTGTCAGAAGTGATTTGTATAGAAACATTTGCAGGGTTGACTGTCATGGTGAAATAACAGCTAAACATTTTGAGTCGTACAGCTCACACAATGATAAAACAACTTTTCATTTTGGTGGCATTGGCCAGTTTACTGACACAAAGATTAGGTTTTTGAAAAATGAATGAAATGTTTTGGATGAAAAAACTGCAATGCCCAGCTCAGGGTCAGATTCTCTACAAAATCAAATGAAATGAGCCTATGTATACATTTCCCCAGACAAAGTTACAGTGAGTAGTATGTTAGCCAGTTAAAAAAATTAGCAGGATAGGATTTTCTCTAAATAATTTTATTTGTGACGTTAAATTTTGCTGTTATAGAGGTGGAAACACTACCACATGGGGCTCCAAAATCAACAAATTTATTAAGTTTAGCTTTAACAAAAGCATTATCCTAGCAAAATGAAAACACTACAACCAACAAGGTTACTTAACTACTCTAACTTAGCCAAAGTCAATCTGTGCTGAAAACAATAAACAGAACTCAGATACATGTAATTCACATGCATGAGGTGAAATCAAGATTCAGCAACCAGGGAACACAAACAGGGTGTATATCTATGTTAGGCAAGAGGTGAAGCCTGTATGATTACACATGGTTAGTTTGGCTGGGACTTTCTGCTGGTGGCAACCTTCCCACTAGTGGGAGCAGGGTAGAGAGAGCAGACAGGATGGCCCCCAGCTGGTCCCAGCTGCAAGATCAGCACCATGGAGAGAGCTACAGTCTTGACATGTCGTCTGTGTGAACCAACTGTTAAGCTGTGAACCAAAGAGAGACAATGGTGTAATATTAAGATGATACATTCAAGTAGATAAATAACCAGAGTGAATCCTACAATTTGGTTTATGAAAAGCAGGTATGTCGCATATGTAGTCACGTATTTCCTTCTTTCAGGTGAATTCGCCTTGATTTTAAGTATTACAGACCTTGAATTGGACTTACCTCTGTGTGTTCTGTGGATGTGGTGTCTAAAACTGACTTTTTAAATGCACTTGGAGCCACTTCAAAGGTGGTGTTTTTTTTTCCTTTTCTGTCACATTTTTGATGCAGTTGCAAAAATGTATTTGAAGGTTGTTTTTGAAGGTTGTTTTTGTTTCTAATCTGGCAGAACATGTGATTTCCTCTCCCTGCTTCATGTTGTTCAGGTTGTATGAGAAGCTGAACCTAAAATATAAATAAATAAATAAAATAAAGGCAGAAGCTACAGTATAATTAATTTTCCCTGATTGATACCGGATGTCTAGAAAAATCACATTAAATGAAGAACGAATTATTAATCTTGACCTCTGCTTCCACAAACGTCACTTAGATGATTTAAATAAGTAAAGAAGATACAGTCAACATGCGCAGAAAAAAACAGTTTAAAGAATATATTCATTGTCAGTGTGACAAATTCACTGTTTTCCTGGTCTACATGTTTTTCTCCCTCTCTGGTTCTTTTTGTCTCCCACTGTCTCTGCATGTGTCCATAATAAGACCCCAAAAAATATCACGCCGTGATTTCATGCCTCCTCCTTCCTTGTGTTCTAGCAGAAGACTACAATTACACAGAGAGTCCATAAATGACTATGTTTACTCATGCTTCAAGCATGGTCTTCACCACAGGTATTAGAGCACTGAGGATGGAAAAAAAAGGGGAGGATAAAAGACAGACAATGAAGAAAAAGACTTTATGATAATTAATTCAATTTATAACCCAACTGTTTATCCAGTTACAGAATAAAGGGCATAAAAGAAATGCCAATTCAACAACATCATCACCGATCCATTTTCATATGAATTACATATTCATTTGTGTTCAGCTGTTTTATATTAATGTATTAATCAGTGGCAATTTTCAGTGCAACTGAATGCAGTCATCAGCTGTTGTTTTGCCTTTTGTTATTTATAATAACAGTGAAATTAGCAGAGCTGTAGTCAACCAAAGAAAATCTGGGTCAGCTGAAATTCCACCTACTCTTCAACCAATCAATTGATCGCAGAGGAAGAAAAACTGCACATTATCTCACAATTAACTAAATTGGTTACACTTTAAAGTTGACATATTGTCAAGGCTTGTTGCACTTTACCAAGATAATACCTGTTATTTCTGTTTATTGAGTCTTCCCTTTATTTATTTATTTTTTTTAAGTGGAAGAAGAAAATAGATTTAAAGTTGGATTGCATTCATTTCTAGCACACTAGTGAACACCTGAATTGTTGTTATATGTCATATGGACCATTCTGATGGACCATAATACTGTTGCTATTGTTTATGAATTTATTTTTAGTGTTCATTTTAGATAATGTTTGTTTGTTTGCTTGTTTGTTTAAGTCAGTTATGCACACTTTAAGCAATTATTGGGCTAGAAAACATCAAACCAATCTTGAACACTGAGTGACACTAACTTACAGCTTAAATGGGTGCCAATCAAATTTAGCAGCTTCTGAATTCTGCTGAATTCTGAATTCCTGCAGTTTGACCATTTCTTTTTCAGATGTAGCTATATCATTATCTTAAGGATATATATCAGTATTTATCAAGCACATTTACAGCGCAAATGCACAAAAAGCAACATGAAAAAAAACAGTCAGCAGTTACTGGCACCTGACCTACCACTGTTATTATTTACTTGGCTTCAAATGAGGCTTAAGATTCACACAGTTGCTGGAACTCGACATGGTGTCAAATAGTTTGCAAAGTGCCAAGTGAATCCTCAGTATAAAACCTGTCGTTCAACAATAAAATACATCAGATTTGCACATATCCTTCCCACCCTCAAAAATAATGGTGCCTAATTTTTTTCTCCTTCTTAAAGTAACACCAGCGACTGTCCAACCAATAGGAATTTGATGGCACAAGAGCATATCGACCAACCAATCCGAAGGTGTCAGCCATAGAAGTGAGTGATTATATCTCTTTCTTATAGCTTAACATGACTCACAGTCCAATAACAAAATCATTTCTGGTGTATGTTGGGATTTGGAATCATTCCACTTTTCCCATGTTTCATATAACACGGTCTAGAAATTGGCATTGAAGTCATGCAGACATGAAAGGCTTGGCATGAAAGGAAGATTTCTTCTGCAGACAGCAGCAGAGACAGAGAAATAGAGAGATCATCAACTGGTTCCATGAACACAGTCAGTCACTCAGTCCACTAGTCTACTAAAGCTGCCTTCCACTTCTCCCTCATCGTAAAATGACACTGGCACATAGCACATGTTAACTTATCCTGCCTCAAAATAAAATAATAATTGTGTAATGATGCATTATTAATTTGTAGCAGTTTTTCAGAAAAAAACTTTACCCCGCTGTAACACCATGACAACATCACCACAAGTGATTAGAGCAAGAGCCACAAAAGTGTTGATGATAATCTCATTAATTTACCCCAGAACACATTAATGCTACCACTACAATAGATTGTTTTTTTAGCAATTAATTTACAGTTACAGGCTGGTGTTACAAATAAACTCTCAACTGAATTAGCCTAGGGATCGTTGGAATTCAAATTTGTGTCATACTGTACCCAACAAAAGAGGTTTTTTGCTCTGGCTGATTGCTCCTTGTTTTTTCAGAGCACACTTGTACAGAGGAGCAAAAAGGGATACAAACTGTGATATGTGCAAATGTTGTCATTACATTAATTTACATCATGTTTAGATAGGAACATTACACTTAAACTGAGTTTGTGCTCAAGTCAGATTCATCTGTCTGTAGCAGCACTGGGATGCTGATGTGAAAACTGTTGGAAAAAAGACCCCCGTTACTCTCCCACTTCTGCAAATACCAGAGCACCACTGTTCATGGCTGACATTTGGTGGCCTTTGCTTTCATGTGAAAATAGACAACTCATTTTAGCACAATAATCTGTTCTTTAATATATATTTCAAAAGCTGAATTAAAATGTCAAAATATGATTGTAACATAGAAAAATAGAACACCATGAAGTGAGCCTTTAAAGACTTTTAACAATGAAACATTTGTCCAAGGGCCTATAATATGATTATTATACATGTATTCAACTGAATTTACCTGATATTTTGAATAAAAGAAGAATGGCCTTACCTTGTATGCAAATCTGGCACTCAAAGCTAAAATCAAATCTGTAGCATCATACATATCATTATGAAAAAGGTAGTTCTGGTCCGATTGGCTGAGCCACGTTTTTAATTTTGATTTACTGGAAGAGTGGTGTAAAGAGATGGACAGGATGGAGGAGGAAGCACAGGCTATATAAAACATGGCATCCATCTTTCAGTCAAAGGCACGCCCTTAATTAAGCATAACTTTAAGCTTAAACATTATTTAAACAGGTGAGTTGTAAAATTCACACCCATACAGTCATGACTGAGGAACGATAGAGAAAACCATTTTTGTACCAGGCTGTAAACATGTTTATTTCTGCTGTAAAGTTGGACATTTTAATCTGGGGGGGTCTACGGCTGTTTGGGAGGAAGATTAAGAAGAAAGGAGACATGCTGAAATTGAAGGGCTGGAAAAGTAAAGAAACAAAGAAATGTCATCCCTAACAATGCACCTTAGCTGTTCTAAAGTTGCTGCAAAAAACAGCCTCTTATGACCTATATTACAAGTAAGAACTGTAAATGTCTCATTAGGATAGGTTGCACTGGACCTCAGTTAGAATCATTAGTACCCTGATCTCATTAATTAACTTTGCTGTACAGATAAACAACACATTTTTCATGCAATATGGACTTCAAAGAATTTACATTTGACGTGAATTCTTCTACATTCCTTAATGGGTACATATTAGAGGTGCATACAGACAGCATTGCTTGCATCTATAAGTGGGTATGGTTTATACTGGAAGGCACACTGGGCCTCATTCACAAACAGTGCATACACACTAATCTGTGCTTAAACCATGCATTTGAACGTTTTAGGCTCAAATCTGGGATTCATCAATATTTTCTTACCTGAATGTGTTTCTACTCTGCGAACAAATTTAGAACTGCCTCAGACCACATGTACGCACAAATGATGATAGGCTGGCTGTCTTAGAAAATGTTGAGAAAATGTTGAAACTCAGCTTTTAACTAAATATATAAAGCATATCAAAACCACATTCACGTCATATCATAAACATCCATCATGAATGTCATGATTGTGTTATGGGTGTTCATGTTAAGCACTTTGCATTACAATTTATGAATGTATTGTGCTAAATTATGAATTATGATTATGATTATGATCATCGGGTGAAAGTCCCTGCCGATTATCATCACTTTCACCTTCATTTAGGAAAAAAAATCCCACTTATAGATATTTCCCATAATTGTGATGAGTCTCTTACCTTAGGCTGACAGATCAGTTGCTCCTTGTTCTCCACCTGTTTCCTTATTTTTCTTCTGGTCTGCTTTTCTTTTTAAAAACTCTAATGAAACCTAAACCATTTCTTTTTCATCTGAGAAACAGTCCGTCTCTCCTGGGACACAACACAACATGCACCACTTTGGTTATTGCAGCCCAAGGAGTTATTATTATGAGTCTCAGTGTGCCTCCTCCTCGGACACAGGCAGTGCGTGTGGTGTGTCCACAGTACAGACTGAATGTCTCAGCGCTGGTCGAAAGCTGATGAATCAGAGAAATGAAACGTTATTTCATGATTCTTTCACAACGGTAAAACTCTTAACACAAATAAACTCCCCCACGGACCGCAGCAATGTCTGATTTGGCATGAATGTGAGGTTACAATGACTTCATCAAGGTTTGTTGTAGGCAACTGGACTTCATAGAGTTCTTGAAGACGTTTCGCCTCTCATCCAAGAGGCTTCTTCAGTACACAGACAAAATGACTTCATCACTTTCTCTATGATACTCTTGTATGCACACATGCAACATCCTTATATGGAGAAAAGGGGGCGTGGCAGTATGCAGATTGCAGCCAGCAGGTACGAGCCTGTCAGCTTAGAATGATTTTGATTCACTATACTCACGGTGGTAAGAACAAACTGAGCTGGTGTGTATGTATCATGAATCAGATGGTGACTTTGCATGGGAACTTTGCATGCGATCGTTAGTGAATGAGGCCTATTAAATTGGGCAAAAGTTTTATTTTACAAATTTTTCTATGAAATATATTTCTACATCCCTATTCTGTACTTTTCACCTCTCTTTCTCTGTTTTAATTTTTAAGCTAAAATAAATTTTATGAAATGTTTGATCCCCACCACCACCTCCCCTTTAACTGGGGTACACAGGAACAGAATTTTTTTTTTATTTACAAATCAAAGGATTCTGTTTTGCATTGGAAATAGAAAATCTGCAGTGTACAAAAAATATATTTCAGCTGAACCTTCTTGGTGCATATAATCATTGACTGATTAAGATCAATGGGACCTTTTTAAATTATATCCAATAAACATGGAGTTGACTTTTTTCGAATGAGCAACTTTAGATAGAGGAGATATAATTGAATAGAGCTTCGATTGCATTATTTATGCTTTTCTGAATATCATTTTTGGATTCAGGTCTGTGCCTGGAACATATTTGGCTGGGTTAATTCTTTAAACAACAAATATGTGATTAAATATGGATGCTACAAAACCAAATACATCCCAGTGGGAGTGAAACAGTGGCTCAACATTAGCCCAGACCGACTCTAAATTTACCTTGCTGAACTTGCATTCTACTGCCACTGCTCCATAACCAAAAACAAACAAAAACGTTCCAAGAAAGAAGCTGCACTGAAATTAGACTTCAGTTTTAGTCATGGAAACAAACATCCACACCATTATGAGTGACACAAATCAGAAAATCCCTACAAATCACATGGTGAGAATACTGTGGCATGTGCGCAGACAGGCTGGTTATGTGCATTGACGTCTTTGATTTAGATGGCTTGGAGATTCATGAGCAAGGCTTATTAGCAGTCTGTAAATGCCCCTGCAAATGGGCTGATCTATTATATACAACATGAAGCACTGGCACTTTCAAAGAGGTAAAGGGGGATTTTAAAAAGGACACATTTGGAGATAATTACATGAACACGCTGGAAGTGAATTCATAATTTAGTTGACATTCAGAATTCTTTATTATCTGGTTAATTAGCTCTAGTTTGAGATTTCTCTTAATCAGAGCACTTGATCTGCGAGGCACGATGACAGTGTGTCAGTATATACAATTTACTGCATTCTCCTGGGATGGATGGATGGATGGATGGATGGATGGATGGATGGATAGATGGATAGATGGATAGATAGATAGATAGATAGATAGATAGATAGATAGATAGATAGATAGATAGATAGATAGATTAGGATGCGAATGAAATTAAGTGTGGTTTATCGTGTCAATAGCTCTGCCCCCAAAGCATCAACTTACTTTAATATTGTCTGCAATTACATTTGAAATGTATTTCTGCATCCTCTTATTGTACTTTTCATCTCTCTCCCTCTTTATGAACCACCCCTCACCCCCACCCCACCCCCCACCCGGGAGACACTGAACAATCAGAAACTCAGAAAACTGTTTTGTACATCAAAAGATTCTGTTTTTCATTATAAAGATATGAAGATATAAAAATATTCTTCAGCTACATTCATGTTTCTTGATGTTTTAATTTTACTGCATATATATACAGTACACACATATATACAGACAGACAGACAGACAGACAGACAGACAGACAGACAGATAGATAGATAGATAGATAGATAGATAGATAGATAGATAGATAGAT
>JAJHUR010090633.1:1478-11635 GCA_027495735.1 Lutjanus campechanus
AGAATGTAACTATAATTACACAGTTTTAAAATGTAATCTGGGCTGATTTCAGTTATTTTTGGTAATCTGATTACATAATCTTGACTACATGTAATCAGTTTCTACCCAAACTTGATGGTAAATGTAAATGTAAATGTGTCAGCTGAAGCAAGAAATTTCTCTGTGCTGCTATATTGACTGAGAGAGCTGAGTTCTGCTGCAAAATCTATTGCTCCTCTTAGATTGATTTCTAGTCTCCACCTCTGGGCGTTGATAATATAATAAATAGTGGACGGATCATCTGTAACGTCACCCACAGGTTTCTGAGGAGCTCAAGTGAAGCTCGCAGTGTTGTGGCTCCCGCTGTCGCCATCTTAGCCGTGCCTAGTTTCAGTTTACATCCACATATAGTGAAGGAATAATAATTAATAAAACATATTAAGTGTGTTTTTTGGCAAAATGGAAGTTATCGCTGTATTGACATGTATGATTCCAGTGAATAATTTCCAATAAGAAACATGCTGTCTTCATCTAATCAGTTCATCCTTGAGTCGAAGCGGACATTTGTACCAAATCTGAAGGATTTCCTTGCGGGCGTTCCTGAGATATCGCGTTCAACAGACTGGGACGGACTTGAGGTCACAGTGACCTTTAACCTCCAAAACTTAATCAGCTTTCTTGTGATATCGCTTTCACAAGAATAGGACGGACAACCAGGCATCCCTACAACATAATGTCGAAGGCAACAGCTGTAAAGGCGTGAAAATGGACAAAGAGGTGAATGAAACTGAATGAAGCCTCGCAGCTAACCATCTGAGACAGTCCCCATCTGTCACTAAAAGCTGGCACGCCATTAATTATGCATAACTTACAGCCTTAATATAATTTTAACAGGTGAGGTATATAAAAAGTCATCCCGCAGACAGTTTTCATCAACGAGGAAATTACCCATAGAGACCAAAGCCCATTTTTTGACTGTTTTTTTGTAAAGTTGGGTATTTTAATTTTTTGAATCTTTGGGGACTGACCTGGTTTGACGTGTGTCAGCCCTGGAGGTTGCTGCTTGCCTCTGAGAAGTCAGGGGGCGTTCTACATGAGTATTTTTGTCACCTAACGCTACATTATGGCCAACAAAGTAATAACTGCACAAAGCATCCTGATACATGTAGGCACTGCCGGCACAGCTCAGCGAGCAGGAAAACTCCTTTCTCTTGGCCAATATAGCACACACTGACAAATTTAAAGCTTCAACTGACTGATTGAACATCCACATAACGTAAACGGCAAATTTTCCCCTTGAATGAATGAGTATACTTTCCCGAAATGTCAAAACTTTTCCTTTGAGAGGAATAATGAACGTTAAGAGTGGGTGGGAATTGTGATTTGCTCTCTGTCATTCACACACTGACAGGATGCAGAGAGTGAGGGTCAACGTTGCACAGATGCCTTCATCCACCTGCTAATCAAGCCCCTGTGATTGGCTGAGCGGTGCTTGAATCCCCACCCGCACAGAGCTTCAACTGGTGCTCTCTCTGTCCGTCACGCTCCATCATCGTCCGCCCGCTACTTTAAGAAGGAGTCGAGCTTTCGCTCGATGTTGGCGAAGGAGTCGTCACCCATGTAGTCGATCTGGCCCGCTTCCCAGCGCTGCTTCCTCTCCTGCGATGAAACCTTCTGTGGAGGAGGAACAAAATGCGCCAGCTGCTCTCTCCCATCCTCATGGAGCTCAGCCTGCGTGACAGACAGACGGAGAGGGAGAATGAATGAATCATTAAAGTGGAGCAATACTTTATAAGGACTGGTTTCCCCAAGTCCAGCCTTGCTCTACTGAACTTGCTCTTTTCTACTCTGAAGACAATCAGTGCATGCAGGAGTTTCATCAGATGAGTCAAAGTACAGAAAAGACATTTTGCAACACTTGTGGCAGATAAGACATGAGTATGACTTCTTGAGCAAGTAACATGTTTCGAAGTAAAGTAAAGGCCCATTTCACCAAACTAAAGACTGGATTTAGTGAGTAGGGAGCACATAAACAGAGTGCAACATAAACAAGAATTAAATAAAATGATAAAAATCCCTGCCAGACATACTATTTTTAAGCCATATAAAAACATTTTTGTTTGATTAATGTGTCTCTTTTTCCACAAAAATTACTTCTACTCACTCTCCACTTAAAAATCCAATAAATATGCAAGTAACTTCAGTTTGAAAAGTTTAACTTCTGGATAAAATATGTCTCATACTTCTCTGAAAAGTCTATTCTGTGTGTGTGCAGTGGAGACTTTAAGCTTCCATATCATAGTTATTTAAGTTGCATGTATTTGACCACTGTGATGTCACAAAATCGTGCTGGTACCTACATGTCTTAAACTCAAATTTAATGTCACATGTCCAAGTTAAAGCTACGACAAGGAACTTTAATATTTTGATTTTGTAGGCCCCCGTGGACAAAGGCGGTTGTGTGTGTGCACTGCAATAACCACAAAGTATCACATCAAAAATCACATTATGTGAATAAAAATCTCTGCATGTTTCTTTTTAGCGGACTAATGTATTCCTCGTTGTAACTCCCTGAGAAAAATCTTCCTGCTGATGGTCTTATTTGCTTGTGTAGGTCATAGAGGCATCAGTGTTGAACTGAGACTGTTTCATAACCGGTTAAAAACTCCTTGTAGTAGCTTTAAACTTTAATATAGTCAATCTCACAGCACACTGTATCCCGCTGTTCAATGTATTATAAGTTGCAGTCAAATTTCATACTTGATCAGCTTGTTAAAATAAAATTACGAACCCAAATCACAGAGATGCCAAACTGACCTGGATTAATATTATCACAGGACCTTTGTGTTTGATTTACTTTACTAATGATGGACACTGCAGATTTGCACAGGATTAAGATCACAGATGACCTCCGCGATTATTAGAAATTACCAGAGGTTCCTGGGTAATATTAGTCCTCTGTCAATAGGGCTTAAGATTACTGAGTTAGTTAGTTGCAGACACCCTGCCCTCTGCCTGTACTTCCCATAATTTTGCTGTGCCCAAAACGCTTCACCAACCCACAAAGTCGTCCTGGTAATAAGACACAAACTGCAAACTAACTGACCCTAAAACATTTGGGGGAATTAAATAAATTTATTTTGCTGTTTTCTTGTACTTGCCACTCTTGGCCACTGTGTGCGCTGTTCAGTTGTTTAAAGTGTCATAGTGTCGCCTTAAACAATGAAAAAAAGTTTTACATTTTCAGTTTGACTTGTTTACAACTTGAAAAAACTTCAGTCTGAGCCAGCACTCAGACTTAAAAGGCTCCTTGACAAAGCCAGGGGTGCTTGCTTGTATAAACTTGTCGATGTGACATAAGATGGCAAAGCTTCAGGCAGTTGGGCAAAGCTAGAGGTTCTGGCAGTCATCCTTTTTTCACTAACTATTTCACTGCTGCTCTGTTACAACAGGCAGCGTGGCAACTTCCTGCTCGTCTGTGAGGTGCTGAACAGTTGTTTAATGCTTGACTGGCACCCTGCATGCTTCACCGACAACAGAGCTGCTCATACAGTCGTGACACAACTGAGACGACTGGAAATACAAACAGCAAGTCACTCAAACTTTGGCAACAGATTGGTGCTGAGGAATGTGGAACCAATCGACTTTTTCTTGTTGCTGTGACAACCAAAACTACCCAAGATTTTTTTATCCGGAGCTTAAAAGAGGGAGTCCGAACAAAAGGCTTCGATATGTGGCACTTTCACCGCTTGGCAACCCGCAAACCATGATGGATTTACACATTCGAAATACAAGCGAGAAAAAGGAGCGGCCACCTCGTAATTAGAGTTTTCAACACAGTCAGGACATGACGATTATGCAACAGTCTAAACGCACAATCACACACAGTCACAGCCTCCTCATTTATCTTTCAACACATGCACCACGGCTGACTTACGTCCTCGTTCGCCTCCGCAAAGCCGCTGTTGAAGGGAGCGTCCCCGTAGGCCTGCTGCAGTAAAGGCATCACTGATTTGGCGTACACCTGCCACCACATGAGCAGATAGTCAGGATGCAGCTGGGACGGCTCAGGGGACAGTGAGTGACCTCTGACCTCGCCCTTCTGAGCATCGTAAGAGTGGTTCCACGGCTTCACTTTGCCCAGGAAATGCACCACCTTGGCATCATGGCCATACCTGTGAAAACATAGCAGGCAATGAGAACAAAATATGACATAAAAGAGTGTAAAACACATGCAAACCCACTCTTGTGGTCTCTAAAAACAATTTGCCAAGAGGCTTAAATCAATATTAACTCCAAAACTACCTACTGATTGTTGTTGCAGGCAACATTAAAGACTGGAGAGCATGGTACTAATGCAGTTTCCCCCTTATAATATCAAAGGATAACGCCATTTGTTTACCATCAGTCATAATACCAATGTAACCACAAAGCACTTTTGGAAATCTGGAAGCTGTTTCACCAAATTTGCAGCATGCACACTGTGATTTGCAACATGAAATAACTGTAATAATCCCTCATGTCACAGGAAAACCGGGTACACAAGTGCCAAAAGTATAAAAAAATCATATCATCGTCCAACAAGCCTTTTACTTGATCACATTTGGCAGAAAAACACACAAAGCATTTCCGACCATCTGGCCTTCATCAGAGTGTGCCACCGTTATCACTGCAAACAGCATTTGTGCAGTGCGAGAATGGAAAGCTTGACAGGCATGGCAACAGTAACTAAGGAGGGCGTGGCTCAGCAAACGTCAATTGCAGCGATCCATTTGCTTCTTTAGCTTTCAGTAGTTTGTTTTTTGTTTTGTTTTTTGTCTCCGTCAGGTTGGAAATGTCCCCAATTTAGTTGTATTTATAAAGAAAATAATAAACTAGATATGGAGACGTGCCGTCAAAAACACAATTTAACAATTTTACGATGGAAGAGGGCTCAGTGGTCGATGACTGTAGACATCGTGATGTGCAATGGCATCGGCCCAGCCCTGTTACCTACAGTCGATGGCGGTCAGCACGCCCCCAGTTTGGGGAAGGCGCAGTAGTCCCAGGGAAGGACGCTAAGCAATGTACTGCTGTGGACAGGGTCAGCAGAAAAACGTACTTTAGTCATGCTATATTTAGAATATTTTCACAACTTTACCTTACCGTCAGACAGCCTCTTCCGACTGGAACTCGCCGATATATAAACCAAATATCGCTCTCTCCAATCCAACCAGACTCCATTAGTAAAAACAGTCATTTTACTTCGCAAAACACGAAAGTGGCTTCTATCAGTGACTTGATTGGTTAGTTTGTTTGTGTTATTGTGTGACATTGGTGAACCCAAACTAAACTTTGAAAACACAGAATTCACACAATAACAACACCAGACTAACAGATCGAAGCAGCAGTAGTCCAGCAACTCCCACGTTCTGCAAGCTAAAATTACTTTTTTACTTCGCCGACGGAGTCTGGTCGCTTTGGGAAAGAGCGATATTTGGCTCATATGATGGCAGTTTCTGTCGGAAAAGGCTGTCTGACAGCAAAGTAAAGCAGTGAAAATATTCTAAATATGGAATACACTCAAACTGATATTGATTTAAGTGACTTAAATACATCTTGTTGCTGACCCTGTCCACAGCAACACATTGATAAGCTTCTGTGTCTGTACATTGACTATGGCTAAGTACCTCAAACAACCCCACTTCAAATAATAAAAACTATCCCTTTACAATCTATATAGTAATACTCAGCCTACTCAAGTTTCTGTTTATTGATGTTGACATGTTCCTAACCCACATTTTAACGACCTGGAATTTTGCTTAAATACTTACCGAGACAAACCCCACAACAGGACACATACAGTACAAATTTAAATAAATCAAAGTATACACTTGTAGTTACAGGAAAGCCTCTTTTATGAAGCAGGTTGTGGCAGGTTGTATTGTGTTGAATGTGTTGTGCTTCCCCAACGTTTCAGCAGCTTCTTGTAATTCAACACCCGACCACAGACGCACACAAATACACAACCTTTGAACCGACCTTGGATAAGCTTTATGTCTCCTAACACTCAAACACCCTGAGGTTTCATAAGGACAGCTACTGAATCAGAGCAGTAAGTCGACTACACATGGACACATGAAGAAAACAAGTGTGTTTGTATACTGACTGTTTGAAAGCTGGCAGGTAGGAGTAGATGGCGATACTGCTGAGATTGTAGATGAAGGGGAGGTGTTTGGAGATATCTGCCGTCGCCCAGGTGTTAAAGTAACTGTTGAGGACCCCCTGATCTCCACCTGCAGACATGGACAGACACACAGACAAATAAGCTCAGAATCATAGTTTGAGACACCCCTTCTGGCCAAGAGCGCAGATCTCATTACAGAAACATCCTAACTTACAGATCCTATCTTAGTAACCATGGCAATTAGAGTTAGGACCTAATTTAGGGAAAAAGACTTTACAGATGTACACTTCCTAAGTCGATATTCTGCTGCGTTCAGATGGGGTTGTGTTTACCGTGATTATGAGATGAGCCCATTTGAACACCCCCCTCATGTTGTGTTCACGATCATGAACTGGAAGATTTTTGTTAGCTCCAAGTTCACAACTTCTGTGTCGTTATTTGTGAGTTGCATTTGAGCACAACATTCCTATCCTAACTAGAGATAGGAAATGTATCTTCCACAAGTATTCAAAGTATCAAATAAATAAACTCTTCCAACTTTAAGATAACCGTTAAAGTCCTAATTTTCACTTTTCCACCTGTAGTAGTAGCTAACTGACTAACTAGCTAATGGAAGCTAATGGTATTGTTCACTAACAGCAGCAAACGGTGGTGTTTGCTAACAGTATCTATCAGTAGTGTTAGCTGATAACAGTTAATGTTAGCGTTCACTAAGAGTAGCTAATAGTAGCATGAGCTAAAGGAATGTTAGTGTTACAATAGTTAATGGCAGTGTTCGCTAATAGTAGCTCTCAGTAGTGTTAGTTAGTAGCTAACAGTTGTGTTTGCTAACAGGAGCTAATGGTAGTGTTAGCTAACATTAAATAATGTTAGTGTTCACTAACAGTAGCTAACCTAGTATTGGTTAACAGCAGCACATGTTAGTGTTAACACTAGCTAACGTTAGTGTTCACTAACAGCAGATAACAGTAGCGTTAGCTAACAATAGATATGGTAGTGTTAACTTATTTAATCCGTATGGCTGCTCTTTTTTTGCTTTTACACAAGACTCTGTCTGCTCTGCTATCTTAGTCCACTCCCTTTCTTTTACTGCCCAAGTTGGCATTGTTGTAAAATTTCACAAAAACAACACTTTGAATTTCTCTACAGATGTTATCAAAACTTCTAACTCATCTGTCTTGAAGTTAAGTGCCCATCATTATTTTTGCTCCATTTTGTGCATGTCTCAGTGTATGTTTCAATATGTTTCAGCGATATGTAACCAAAGGTTACAAAGTTGTTTAGCTCGGTTGCTAGGTAACAGATATAAAAGTTGGTAAGTGATGTCAGATTGAGTATTTAGTATTTCCTAACCTGAGATTAGATAGGATGAAGTAAAATAGGACTCCTAAAGTTAGTTAGGATTGGCCTCTACTAAATTGGGAAAAATCCTTACTTTACTTATCTTAAGACAAGAAGCTTCTATGATACAGTCCCTGGTTTAAAAATACCAGAATTGCCCTCAAAGGCATCAGATAAAGTAAACAGTTAACTTCATTCTCTAAATTCCCACTTTGATTTAGTATAGGCAACGGATCAGACCACTGAACAGGATACATGGGGGGAGACATAAACAAACATTCAAAAAGTGTTGTATTTATATGTGAAAAGTGGAGTGAGCCTCTATTAAATGTGTATTTTCAATTACATAATTTATTTAGAAACAAATTATTGGGGGGCCGACTTCAGAAGTGTTTTGGTGATCCGTTTCCACATTTCTGGCTAAAGTGGAGCAAAGTTACAGATATCTAAGAGCTCTGGTATGTTAACATACACAAACCCACATTTGGAGCAGTAACAGTCATGTAAGATTGTTTCTCTATTTTTCCCCTGAGCAGAGGGGTGTTTTCAAAGACATGAAACAAGCAAATGAATCAAATTAGATCATTTTAGTGGGGGAAAGAACTGATAGTTTAATTGCAATAATTGCATTCACCTCTCTTCTCAGGCTGCTGAAGTCCAGACACACACAGACGCTAGAGTACATACCTGAATGGTCAACTACACACACACACAAATACCGTTCATTCCCACAGACTGTGTCCTTTCTGACAAAAATAGAAACTGTAAAGTGTTGACAAGAGGATGCTGCACACACTGAATGACAACATATGATGAAACCCATGCACACAAACAGATGGCAGATGTATGTGACGCTGTCAGCAGACAAAAGGCAGAGGTGAAGCGGCCATGTGAGGACAAGGTTAGACCGAGTCAGAGTTAAGATTAGGACACGTATGACCGTGTGTTAGAGGGAGACGGGTAACAGGAACTTCTGGAAGCTACAAACAAACTCTTCATATCAAAAACACGATGGTTCCTGCAGCTGATTTTCTTTTGTCTGAGCCACAGTGGTTCATGTGGTATTTGGTTCATGTTCACACTGTCTATTGACCACCAGGACTTATAAACAAAAGAAGAACGCAGTCACATCCACCACAATTTGTTTATTCAAATAAACCCTGTCCAACCTCTCATTCTGCACAGTCTAAGTCTCTGTGACTTTAGTGGAAGAAGATGGAATTTCAGCCATTATTTATCTTTTCCGGTATATTCTGCTGTACGGAGTTTCATGGCAAAATTTCCAACTTTTCATGCAAAATACCAATATTTTAGCCATGAAATGTAGTTCACACATTCATGTCTCCTTCACAATGAACTGTGATAGTCTCCCCCTGACTAATTTACAATAATTAAGTTTATGAGCAAATACTTACCCCACGCTCCGGCCCAAGCATTTTGTTTCGTTTGTTTTAGTGCTAATTGGCAAATAATAGCATGCTACAACGTTAAATTATAACTGTGGACAGGGCAGACATTTTACATCTGCTAAACATCTGCATGATAGTACTGTCATTGTGTGCATGTTAGCATGCTAATGTTAGCATTTAGCTCGTACAGCCTCACAGTTGCTAGCATGGCTGTAGACTCTTAGTGGTGTTTAACTTTATTTATTCTACTGTAATTTTTTGACATTAAAGGAATAGTTTGGGTTTTTTATGTGGGGTTGTATGAAGTACTTATTTATTGTGAGTATATTACCTACAGTAGGTGGTGGTCAACACGCCTCCAGTATGTAGAAGCAGCAGGTGTACCAGTGTAGGAAGCTAAGCAATGTGCTGCTGTGGACAGGGTCAGCAAAACACATTTTAGCCACCTAAGAAAATGTCAATTTAAAAATAAATATATGAATTTAAAGAGGACCTATTATGCTCATTTTCGGGCCTTTGTATTGAGTCTTGGACTCCTATAGAGCAGCTACCCACAATTACCCGCACACAAAGCTTTGTAGATCTTCAGGACGCTGTGCCTCTCTCTGCATCTCCTCCTTGTATTTCGTGCATCCCGCGAAAATGGTCTGTGTAATTTACTCCACCCCCCAGCCCTCCTCCATGTACGCCTCCCGCTGAGCCCACTCTGCTGTGATTGGTCCCACTCCCGAGGACTTCCGAAGGGCTGCCGAGCGATGCCGAGCCGCACCTCCTCATTTAGCCGGTGCAGGAGTAAACAGCGAACTTTACTAAGAATTTCTCTTTTGAAAATGACAGGTTTTGAAATACAGTCATATGTGTTGGATCCTGAATCCGATCCGGAGGTACAGACTGGACAGCCTGAAGTTTCTCCACAACAGAGGTTACTTCATGACGTCTCTGAATGGTAAGTAACGTGTTAGGCGGAGCTTGTTATTGTCATTACCCGCTTACCTGTGCGGCGTAAGGATGGATTTCGTTTTCGGCTAATCCAGCTTCGTACTGGCCCATGTTGACAAAACAGTCCCGAGTGAAATGCCGTAGACAGACAAACGCGGAGGTATTTTTATTTTGCTGGCCGGGGAAAAAGCAACTCTATCCACTTCTGCCTGGCGCTTGCCTCTTTAGGAAAGCTTCACAAAGTTAACTTTCCCTCACACCCGAACAAACATTTTCTGGGAGCCATTGCTCAACGTGCTAACACTGTGAAATCGTTGTAGACA
>JAJHUR010090634.1:4230-20183 GCA_027495735.1 Lutjanus campechanus
AGGTAATGTACAGGACTCTGACCAAAGCACTCAGTCTCCTGCTGGTTGTTCCAACACATTCTGAACCATTAGCACTTTTGCTGTTAGCCTCTAACAGGCAGCTCGCTTTGTGCCCCAAAAATATACATTTAAATAGTTAAATTAACATTACAAGTGTGCAACAACATCTGCTAGTCAACTAGCCTGGGCAGCCCTGTATTTCATCCAGTGTTTGTCTCAACATCAGCTCCTACATGAAACTGGCTGTTTGTTTCACACTGTTGCACATCTCAGGGAACAAAAATCCCAGCGTAGCACTCCAGTTCCACAAACAATAATATCATTGTTTGACTTCACAGTATTGACAGATTCTCCTCTCAGAATCTTTTCCTGTTGGATTGAAGCTGATTCTTTGGGGGCGACTTTACAACGTTATTCAAAACTTAACAAGCTTGTTTTTCAGAGGACGTGGCCGCCACTCAGCACAAGTGTTGATCTTACACTGTCTCTTATACACATCTGATGTGTATAAGAGACAGGCTATACACTAGGCAGAAAATGAGACAAAATAAAAAAAAGATCTCTTCTTCTTTGCTTGTTGTGTTCTGGCAGGACCGCAGATGGACTGTCAGGTTTAGATATTTGGTCAGAGATTGAATCATTCGTTCGTTATCACCTGATAAACACTTATGTTCTTCTTTCTGGGCTGTCATGTACAAATATCTTAACAACCTCAAACCTACATATTTTAAAATCTGAATAAAAGAAATCTCATCTTAAAGAAGATGGTCTTTTCATATAAAACTGGGCTGTTGATGCAGACCAGGGTCTGTGGTTTTCCCTTTAAATCAAATTGTTATCGGCTCTTTTGTCTTTAGACAGTCTTTATTGATTAGATATGAAGAGAACGAACATTGCGGTATAACTGTGGGAACAGAGGCTGGGGAGGAGAGTGGATTTATATAACTGAATAACTATTGAAGGATTAGTATCTAATGGGGTCAGGAATGGACGAGCATGTTGCTTCTTCCTGCTCCTTTTCAGACATGAAATGTTAATTTATGTTTCTCATTTAAAACATATTTATTAAATTAACCACACCCGATTACTAAACGCTGCTGGTGGGTGACATACTGTGAAATAAGTAGTGCTTGGTTTTAGCGCTTCAGTTTTCAAGGTGGAGAAAATGGCAGCCTGGTCACAAATTTTCATGTATTACATCTAAACAGTCCACAAAAATAACAGATTCGTTATCCTTATTTGATCAGCACCATCTAGTTTGACAGTTTTATCTGAGCTTTGTGTCGTAAGCGGCCCCACTCTCAACCCAATTGTCTGGTGGGGTGAGCGTACAAAAAAATACGGAGGTACAGTCAATAGTTTGAACAACAACTTTTGTCTGCAAATGAGGTTAAAGTTGAATATTGCACTGATATAAAGTGAAGAAAAATGAAAACTGCAGCTCAAATAATGGGCTGGAGGTATAGATTGTGTATTAAATAGGTTGACATCCCGTTTAATATATGATCTATGGTTGAAGTGAGTTGTTTTCTTCGCCCTCTCCTCCTCAGGCTCGAGGAAGCTCAGACAAGCTGCAGGAAAACTGCAGGAGCGCAGTATAATATCTTGCAGGGGTCCGTCTGTCTCACTGCCTGCCAGACTCCATTAACATGTTGCCTAATTTAACGTTAATAAACATCTACTCCTTCTAAAAGATTATTAATGATTTCTTCTGACTCTTTCTTCTGAGTAAATATATTACAGATTGCTCCTTTAAATAGCTCCACAAGTCTGCACAGATATTTGTTTTGTGTTTTTTTCTTTTACCTGATTTGGGGTTGGAGAGCACCGGTGAGGAGGAGGAGGAGGAGTTGCTGGGTAGGCCGACTCCTCTCCTGCTGTATCTGCTGCCGTCACTCTTGCTCCTCAGCCGGGCTCCTCCCTGACCCCCGCATCCTCCTCCTGCGACCGCCTTCACCTCCTTGGAAGGAGCCACTGATGGAGAGAGAGGAGAAGTGATGAGGAGGAGAGCTCCACGACAGTAATCAGAATCAACACTGACCCAGTTTAACTTCCTCAATTCAGCTTCTCAGCAGTTCTGTTTCTGTTCAAACATGCTGTGACCACAGCCGAGATCAGAAAGACACACAGAGGCCACAGAGTTGGCTGGGAGGGTCTGACCGACACCTTTTATACTCTGAGACAGGTAGACCTGATAAAAGTCAACTCAGACCTGTAGCATGTACCATGACAGTGTCAGGCTTTCAGCTTGTTAACCAGCCACCTCTCAAGTCTGCAGGATGTTGGATACTTCATGATTTTGGGCAGAAAATTTAAAGTTTAAACAGATTTAAAGTTGCCACAGGTAGTATTTTTAAACTTTTTAAACAATTTTATCCATGCTTTTCATTTTGGGCAAATTCCAGTCCTGCAGGTCATTGAAAGAAGAAGTAAAAATGAAACACTTTTTCTACCTCTGGTACCTGCTAATTTGTCCTGGGAGTATATAATATGAGGCAGAATATATTAAATGTTGAAGATGTTTTTTAATGAAATGATCAAGAAATATAAAAGAAACATTGCTAGTAATTGAGTTAGATGTTTGATAAAGTGGATTCATGAAAAACAAAGAGAAACATCTGTAACAGCTTTGGTTAAGAGATTTAATTGGTCATGAATTACATCAGATGTGTAGAGAGCTGAAAAAAAATCCCATCAGAATCAAAACTGACCCAGTTTTGTGTTTAACTTCCTCAATTCACTTCCAACAATCAGGTTTATGTTCAAACATGTCTTGATAACAGCTGATGCTTCCTTAACATCTGTATCAGTCAACAACATCACAACAGAGCATCTGTTTACAGTCAGTCTACCTGAGCTCATTTACTTCTGTCAGCAAAGATTAACCAATTTAAAAAATATTGCATGAAGAACCATTTATATTTTATGCCGTGTGTGACTCTTATCTCTCTCTACACACACAGTCAGTCACATAATTGGGTCATTTTACGACAGGACGACACAGTGACTCAGAAAGGAAGAACTCGTACACCCAGATTATAAAATGATAATAAAATAATAAAGTTCATTTGTTTACTGTTTGATGAAACGTGTCACGGCCTTTGTCTCATCATAACAATAATAATTCCTCTTCAGGATAATAATTAACCCACTGCTTCCTCTCGTTTCCATGGTTACCGTATCTGCACAAACAAGGTATTTTGCTACTTAACTTACTCTTTAATGGAGTTTCCCAGCAAAAAGATTTTCACACGTTTGTACTTGTATAACTCGTGTAATAATAAATATCTTTAATCTTTAAATCTTTAAATCTTGAGCACATGCACCAAAATAATTTAGATAATTCTTCAAAAATGTGTTTAATATTTGGTCGTTGAAATTATTCTCTGAAATATTTGAAATAAATATATGTGTTTTAAATGTATTATTATTATCATCCTGATTAACTTGTTTATCAAATAAAGAAAATGAGAAAAAGGAACTTGCTCTCTTACTGATGGTCATGCATTCTTTGGCTTTCACAGAAGATGTTTAGAGTAATGATCCTGAAGATGTAGGAGTAAATATAAATGTAAATAAATGTCTATCTATCACTGAATGAGGTAACTCAGCGACTGACAATGTGGCAATATTGGCATGTTTGCAGTGTAATGAACTGGGTGTCTGTGCGACATTCCCAATGAAAATGCTGCATTAAGTCACTTCTAATGCAAATCGGACATTTCCTGCTGCTGCAGCTTCACAATAAAAGCATTTTTCTGGTGAAACACAGGTTGACTTTTATTATAAAGTTATAGTCAGTGAGCTTATCTTATAGCTATTGTTCACCAAAAATGCATCTATAAAACAAGACAGCCGCCATTTTCATCATTTTTTGTGACAGTGGATCAGTTTGAAGTATGTCAGGGTGTAATGGACCAATCAGGAGCAGCCACAGTGAGCTGCTACATGAGGAGCTGCAGCCGACAAGCGCCCCCCCTCACTGTGACCTGCTCCTCAAATCAGATCATGCTTGTTCTCAGAGTGATGGAACAAGAGAGGCAAAAGGTATTATGACCTGACTTCTTTATTAAAATGTCAGTTTGCTTCGCTGCTTTGATTCTGAGACCTGAAGTATTAAACTGCATTTGCAGTTATCACCAGTCAAAAAGTCAAACCAGGACTGAAATCGCTGCTTTAAGCTCGTTATTCATGCAACAGAAATGTAAAAGGAAATGTCAAATCAGAAGTTCACTTTTTGGAACATTTCCCTGTGGTTAGTCAGTGATTCGTTCCACTAAACATTACAACAATACATCACTTTTATTATTATTGTTGTTGTTTATTGCACAGATGAACTATCACAGCATGTTACTGATGACATTCATGTGCATTCACACACTGAGCTGATGCTTCTGATTCATCATCACAAAGAGATGAAACTAAAGTCAAACAATATCATTTTAAAGATGATAGTATTGGAAGTGATTTTCTTTGTGTCGCTCATTATTAACAGCAGTGATTTGTTCAGTCCCACACATGCTGTCCTGACATATGGCAGCAGTTAACACAGAGGTGACGTCTCTCACCTTCTGCTGTCCCCTGTGGGACCTTATTACAGAAAAAATATGTTTGATGTCGACACACTGAACTGAACTGACTCTGACTTTATTAAGAGTGAACAACACATTTTGCTTGTGGCTTTTTCAGGTTTGATATTTCACCTGAAATGTTCCTGTGACCGACCAGCACCTGCTCATCCACACCGGCTGTGTTCAGTTCATCAACAAAGTCCAAAAGATTTAGCCAAGGATGATCTTTGCATTGTGCAGCAGTGCAGACAGGTACAGATGGTTTTGTAATCACATTCAAATCCCCTGACCTCTCTACACTGATGCTGATCATCTTGGAGTCTGGATTGAAACATTTGTAGAGTTCAGGACGTGAAGTGAAGCAGTTCTTACCTGCTGTACGAGGTCCCATCTCTCCTCAGCAGCTCAGAAGAAGAGGATGAATCCAGAGGAGGAAGATCTTTCGCTGCTCATATAAACAGACAAAAGGACAGATGGACACTTGGACGGACACTCAGGCAGTCAGAACTTCAGTCTGTAACAGACATTTAAAAAAGTCTCTGCACAGGCTTGATGACAGTCAGCTACTGAAGTTTTCTTAATCAGCTGCTCAGTTAAATCTGTCAGTGTGTGTTTACAGATCTGAGAGCGAGGGTAGTCATCTGCTCAGAGAAAAAAAAGTGTGTGTGAGCTAAATATTAAACCCTTGAACAAACAAACTGTCCCTCAGCAGGAGGGAGGAGGAGGAGGAGGAGGAGGAGGAGGAGGAGGAGGAGGAGACACATTTCACACAGAATCATTCCTCTCTGAAATCTGAAATAATAAAGTTATATTAACAATATGTTAGAATTTCACTTTTCAAAACAAAAATTTTTAAAATGTTTCAAAGCTCCTGTCCTCTTTGTATCAATCATTTTTTAAGACATGAAACAAGAACCTTTTCTAAATGAAAAACCATCTTTTGCTCCTGAAGCTGCACATGAACTTTGAGAGAATCATTTGTCAGGACTTGATGTAGGTTTAAACTTTATAACAGTGATTTGTCCTGCATGACACAGAAAGATACTATCAAGAGAAAACAAACTCCATGCGATTACAAAAAGCTTAACAAAATCGAGAGCTTCTATACGTGATCTCCCCTTAAGTCTGGAGGGTGTTAAGAAACATGAACAAAATTGGGAAGAAAAATAAAATGTCTGGACCTGTGTGTGCTTTATTTATTTATTTATTTTATTTGCTTTGTTTTGTACATTTACAGTATTTTAAATATTTTTTCCTTTGATCCTTTTTCTTTTCTCTCCTCATATATTTTTCCATCTTCCGACACTGTTGCCCCTGATTTCTATACACAGGAACAACTACACACAAACAGGAATCCTACACAACAGGCCGCCTGCACCTTCTCTAACACAACGGTAACCAAGCAACAACCTCCACTCTCCAAAAACTGTAATTCCTTGAATGACCACTTTCTCCATAGAGCCCGACATTAAAATGTCAAACTTTACAGCAGAAATAAACATGTTTACAGGCTGGTGCAAAAAAAGAGTTTTGGTCTCTGGCCAACAAACAGTGTTGTATGTTTCATTTGAGACCTCGTAACAATGTTGCTGCCACCTTGTTGTAATGTTACAATGTAAGAGGTATTTCGCTGTAATTTGTATAATGACGTCGGTGTAACGATGCTCAAACATGACTTTTTTATTTACCGGGTCTCTCTTAAACACAGGACGTGTCAGGGACGTTGTTCATTCATTTCTGATGTTTTTACACAGTTGCAGTTGCAGCAACTTTCCTGCAACATTACATGTTTTTATAGACTTGATTTTATGTGATGTTGTCTCTTTTTAATGTTTAAATCTTTATTTTTATTTGTACTTACTTATTTTGATATTACGTGATATTGTCTTATTTTATTCCTTTTATTTATTTATATTGACTCGACAGCATCATGTAATGTCTCTGTATTCTTCTGTTTTTAAAGGTACTATATAAATAATAATGATGATGATTATTATTATTATTATTAAAACATTACATTGCAACAATGTTCTGGAAACAACCCCTGTCTTAGCAGGGATGTTGAATGCAACATCCTGGTGATACAAAGTGTCGTCACAACATTTCCAAAAAGTGGTGGAAACTTTCACGTGGTCGGCTGCCACAATACCGAGTTTTAAAAAATCACGTTGCAACTGCATTTTCTGTTCATGACAACTGTACAGGAGGCGACTTTTTATATAAATCACCTGTTTAAATTATATTAATGCTTAAAGTTATGCATAATTAAGGCTGCGCCCGCTCTGAGTGGCGAGTGGATGCCATCACAGGCGGCTAGCTGCTGGGAATCCACTTCATTCCTCAGCTCCGCCTCTTTGACCATTTTTGGATTAGCCGGGAGTTAGCCGAGTCAGGCACTGCCAAGATGGCGGCGTCCAGAGTCTCCACACTGAGCTTCACAGTGGCTCTTCAGAAACATTTGGGTGACGCCACAGAGGCAAAGTCCACTAAATATTATACTGTCTGTCATGTGTCACCTGTTGTATTAAGGTCTGTCTTTTTTTTCTCTCAGCCTGTTCTGTCTCATCTCACAACAACAACAAAAAAAGAAACATTGAGAGCTTCAGTGCATCATAGCAGAAATAATATTTTAAATGAAACTGCCTACATAAAAATGTGCATAATAAAGACCTTCAGTGGAAGCAGGCTCTCAGGCTGCTGCTTGACTCCACACAAACTTGCAAAATCATTTCCTCATCTTCACCTGTTAGGCAAAGAGTCGTATGTTTGAGCATGTGTGGTTTCTATTTTTAATATGTGAACCAGAACTGAGTGTTCCCGAGAGGCTGAATAATATCAATAATATCTCTGTTTAACCTTTTGCTCCATCTGTCTCTGCAGGCCACAGTTTATGATTCCGACTGATAAGACGGCAGATTTCTCAATAAAATTCTTGCGTTGAGCAACTTTAGAAAACGCTTTTATATAAAGAGAGTCTGAGCAAACAAAATGTTTGAAAACCAGGCGGACGTGTAAAGTCTCCAGTTTATAAATGTGGCGGAGCTTCAGCCTGGTTGCCATGCAGACTGTAGGAGGCTGCAGCCGGAGAGGAAAAGGAAACACAGAGATCATTTCTGCTCTGATGGACGCAGGAGAATCGGGACAAAGGCGAAAGATTTCCATCAGTCGATACAGCGAGAGTGCAGACATCACGTTTTTAAAAACCTCATATAATGTTTTATCCAACAAAAAAGTTATTTTCAAATGAGAAAAGATGTGTAAAATGTAACCCCAGGCCTATTTTTATTTTTAACTGAATGTAACTTTGAAACAGATATGCAGCATCTTGATGCAGAAAAATGTCTTAATAATTTTTAACCTGTCAGCTGAGTCATTTGGACAACGTGGATGAGAATGACAACAATGAAGAAATATGCCACCGCCACAACAACATGTCACAGAGTAAACATGCTGCTGATAAATCCACATTCTGTTTTGTCTGCAGGAGGAACATTCCTGATGGTTTAGATCACAGCTGATCAGCGATCAATCAGTGCTGCTGCTGTTTCAGAGTCATGCAGCCAACATGGCTTCTTTAACTGAAGATAAGAGCGCAGGGAGACAAACAACAAGACACAAAAACACAAACATCCAGGACAGTTTGAATGCACTTCTTTGTTTTTAATCATTTTTGTACAGTTCATCAATAGATGTCCTGTGACAGTCAAAGTGTAGGTCTGAGAACAAGCTGCGTAACTTTGTTCCAACTATTAACACGAGGTTGGCCGTCATTTAAAGGGGTATTTTGATTATATAAGATAGTTTTCCCTCATTAGTGTGTTACCTACAGCAGACAGCAGTTGGCATGTCCCCAGGAAGACTGGGTGTAACGTCGCACTGTGGACGGGGTCAGCAACAAAACTTATTTTATACCCCTAAAAAATCAATATCAGCTTAAGTGTGAGCTGTATTTAGAATATTTTTCTGGTTTACTTTGCTTTCAGACAGACTTCTCTGACAGGAAAGCCACACATTGATTTGTCTGACAGGTAACATGGTGAAAATATTATAATTACACTTAATATTGATTTTTTTTAGGTGTTTAAATATGTTTTTTGCTGCTGACCCTGTTCACAGCAGCACATTGTTTAGCCTCCTTCACTGGTACTCCTGCTGCTGTGTCAAACTGGGGGTGTTGACCGCCATCGACTGTAGGTTATACACTGACTGTAGATCAGTGCCTCGTCGTGCTGCTCATGTGATGTCACACATTGTGTTAAAGTCTGTCTTTTCTTATCTCCTCTTTATGTCTCATCTCACCAAGTTAGAAAAGAAAAGAAAAATCGAGAGCTTTTCTAATTCAGTGCATGATAGCAGAAACAATATTCAGTTTAAAATGAAAACACCTGCAAAAAAGAATAAAAATCAGTTCTTATCTATTCTCTGACAGGTCTTCCTGGCTGCTGGTTTGACGATTAGGCGAGGTAACAAACTGTATGTTTGAGCATGTGTGGCTTATAGGCTTCTCTGCTGTCTACTGTGGTAAAAATCATCCAAACTGCCCCTTTAATACTGATGTAATAAACATTTAGCCATGCTAGCGGCATGTCTCCACTGGTGACAGTGTTGTTCGGTTACATTTGTCCAGACCAAAATATCTTGATGACTATTGGATGGATTAAGATGAATTTTGTGCAGGTAGTCATGGTTACCAGAGGATAAATCCTTTAACATCAGCACGTTACACTCTGAGTAAATAGACTGATCTGGACTTGTTTCATCACTGTCAGAAGCTTCATGCTTATCTGTCATTTATATATTCAACTCATCAGAAGCTAATTATTATTTATAAGTCATTTATATCTTCACATGTGTAATGAAGTATTTCTGATTCTGTTGTTAGCATGCTGACATTAGCATTTAGCTCAAAAGTCTATTATTTTCAGGGACTGTCCATTATTCTGAAACCCCAGTAGTCTGAAAATAAGCACCGGTCGCTCCATACGCTCCAGGCAGGTGCCGTTTTTCTTTATTTTTCACTCCCCTCAGACAGCCTGAGTCTGACACTTGTACATCTTGTTCGGTCAAAAAAATCAGCAGAACATCGTGTTACTGGTACTTGACATTTATCCGACCATTTAACAGCACAGCCTGCTGCACTCCTTCACTTTGGACCGCAGTATGATCATCAATCATCACCGTCTGAGCTTTGGTAGCTGGTGATGCGGGACAGTTGAACAGAAGGAGGTCACTGACTTCATGTGGCTTTGTTGCTCTCGACACTGACAAGAAAAGATGAGCTACATGTGAAGAACAAAAACGTGATTAAATGTGAGCACCAGAGGTGTCCAGTTAAAATAACCCAAGTCCGAGCAGGAAAGGTATCAACCACTGACAGTAAAACATTTAGTTTATGGATGATGTTATCTCACCTGAGCCCTGAACTGTTATAAAATCATACAGTTTATAACAGTTTATAGCTGCTTCTCTTGATTGAACTGAATTGCTTCTAAGAGGTAAATAAACAGATAAATGAAGTGAGGCAGTGTGTTATCACGAGAGCTCCACGGCTCGGGGGTCACTGTGTCAAAGGTGAAGAGTCTGCAGTTTGTTTTTGGTTTTTGGTGCAGAGTGTTGGATGAACAGATCAGGACTCATGTAAAAGATGAGTACAGACATCTGTTTGAATTCGAACCAAAAAACAATCAAACAATCAACATGATGTCTTTATCTTTAACCATCGATTCAGTCTGTGCGTTTATTACGCATGGAGGTTCACAGTGGTGAAGTTCTCGCATATAAAGAATCACATAGATTATAAATTTGATCCTCACATAACTGGGTTCACAAACAGATGTAAAACTACAGGTTTCTGCAAAATTATGACCTTCAGATACAACTTTACTCATATAGCACATTTCAACATCCTCACTTCTTCTGTCCTCTGTCTCTGTGATGGAAACTTCCCGTCGCAGTCATCGTTCTCCCTGCTGTTTTCATTTTGAGATACCAGTTTATTTATTTGACTGAAGTAACACAGTAAATGGCATTCTCATTCTCAGGAAGCATAGCCTTATGTGGTATTAACTGGGCATTAATTGTGCTAATTTACAAGTCTCATGCATGTGCACTCAGATACGCACAGACAGATCATTTACACAGTTTTCTAAAGTTATGAGCATTTGTTGAATCTGATGTGACATGTTGAATGAGCCGTTCGTATGAAAAAAGTAACAAAAATGTAAGATATGAATATGAAAATGTTCTTGCATGAGGCACATTGAGTTTTCAGTGAAGTATAAAGAGGAAGAAGTTCACGTGTGGAGGAGGGCGGGTACGTGGACGACTTAAAAACACGCAGGACTTTGACCCAGGAGACCAGGATTCACGTCCTGTGTGAAAACCAAAACATTATGAAAAGTTTTAAGGTACAAAACGTTACGTAATTACTGAAACTGATTAATAGTTGGCTATTAATTTAATAATCTAGTGATAATCAATTATTTGATTAATCATCGCAGCTCTGGGTTGTCAGTCTGTTACATACAAAAACTCGATGTAGGTGCTTGAATATAAAAGATTCAAACAATTCTGCTCTGATAAAGTTCACTCGTTGACCTTTAATACGTCCAGAGATTCAAGGAATTATGATAACTGAGATCAGTGTCGGAGAGGAAACAGTTCAATGGAAATTATTGATCCTCACAATAGAATGCAGAAAAATTAGGTCATTCAAAATTAAGAAGATAACTTGGATAATTATACTGACGACAGTTTGGGATACAGTTGGGACGATATGATTTAAAATTTGTCTCGACAATAAACAAGTTTTCCATCATTCACCTGTGACTGTGTCCATAATACAGTAGTGTCAGTATTTGTTTTATTTATTTATGTTACACATGTGGTTTATATTATTTAAAAAATGTTTGAAATCAGAGTCAGTGATGCACATTAGTGAGTGTTTCTCCTGGTTGATTTTTCTTCTCCAGCAGCAGGTAACTGGACTGAAGCTGATGTGTATTTGTGATCATTCAATAACATGGACAGATTGATTGATCGAGAGTCAGTCACTAAACTCTTCCTTTCCATATCGCATCCTCAGTGTCCTTTAGTTTTCATTTTTCCTTAACGTGCATTTTAAGGTTGCTGATTATCTGCTGCAACATTTGAATCACTGATGATGTAACATTGTTCTCATAAACTCAGCAGATTGATGATCTAAAGCTGTGGTGTCTCATTGATCTCATGGATCAATGAGCTCACAGGCTACAGGACCGAGAACAGTACAGTCAATACACACAGTGTGTTTAACAGAACCTTCAACATGATGTCTGTATCTTTAACATCGATTCAGTCTGTGTGTTTATTACACATGGAGGTTCACAGTGGTGAAGTTTAAAGAATATGAAGAATCACACAGATTATAAATTTGATCCTCACATAACTGGGTTCATAAACAGATGTAAAACTACAGGTTTCTGCAAAATGATGATCTTCAGATACAAGTTTACTCATACAGCACTTTTCAACAACAAGGAATTATCAAAGTGCATAAAACTTATCAAATTAAAATAAGATAAGTTACAGCAGACCCTCAGTTTGTTCCAGATATGTGGTGCATAAAAACTAAAAGCTGCATGTTTAGTTTTGACTAAAGAGAGAAAAATCTTGTTTTCTCAAGATAACAGAATATATTAATGTAATTATAATGTAATAATGTTATTTTGAGATTATTAAATAATTAACCTGGTTAATCGTTTAAAACATTTTTAAACGAGAAATAAAATAATTTGTGATATCGAGATTTAAAAAAAGAATTACAGGTACAGCCGTTCTTGGCTTCCACACATAAATACGACAATGACAAACATATGACCAGTGTGCACATGAGTTTCATACACTTTCTGTAATAAAACATCTAAAAGCAGAAATCTTATCAGATGGGGAACGCTGGGACGTCTGTGGTCTAATTTGTGTCAGTTTATGGGTCCTTGATGTGAAGAAGTTTGAGAGCCGCTGATGTGGCAGCAGATCAGAAATGTATTTTAGCCTGAAACCACAGAAATCACACTTTATAAACCAAACAGCAGCATTTTAAAATAAGTTATTTGGCAGACAGAAAGACCTCAACTGGAGTCATGTGGTGCTTTTTTTGTTTTGTTTTTTTGGTGTTAGTGAGGCAACAAGCAGCAGCGTTCTGAATCAGCTGCAGCTGTCTGATCGATTTTTTTAGAGAGATATATTGTGACTCATGTTGAGGATATCTGTGTACTTCTCACTTGTGTACTTGCAGCTATTCAGTTGCTACTTTAATAAGAGTAATAATAGTCTTTATTTTAAGAGCACTTTTCAAAATTCACATCACAAAGTGCTTCACAAAGAGCATCAAATTAAAACAGACGTGCTGGAAAGTCACATAAAAACAGATAACAGATCAAATAATTCAGTGTAAAATGGCAAGAATAGGAAAATAAAACAAAAACATTTACAGAAATAAAAACAGTTCTCTTCCTCCTTTAAAATCATCTGAACTCTTCTGTATATTTTGTTTCCGACTCTGCTCCTTTCCCCCCTTTTTCTTCGTCTCTCCCCTCCCGTTTACTGAAGCACAGATAATGCTGCCCTCTGCTGGAGAAAAGCTTCCAACACATCCAAGGTTCAAGCTTGATCACCTCACCTTGTTGCCTTTTCCTTCTTATTTTTGTCTTTTTGCTCTTCTGTTAGTATTTTTCTAGCTTTTCGCTTTTTAATGTCTAAAGCCTGACACATTTGGGAGTGTTTATTGGACCATTTGACAAAAAAACAACAACTATATCATTTATATATACGTCAGACATTTATGACATTTTCACTGATCACAATCATTTTTATTTTAAACAAAAACAAATATAATTCTTTGCTTTTGGAAACATGAAGAGAGCACTGAACAGCCACAGTGATGATCATAAATTTAATACTGTACTGCTCAATTTCTGCCCTCATTTGACCCTTCCACCAATCTAAAACGTTTTGGCCTGCATGCATAAAATAATGTCTTGAATCAAAATCCTCAGAGACAAAATTAGGCTATTATCATATTTAATTATGCAATGGTGACCCATCCTGAGCAGCCCAAGTGGTCCAGAGTCCAGAAGGCCAAACCATCGAGTCACACACATCCAGTCAGTACGTTATATGACCTGTACTGTATTTTTGTGCTTTGTAGAGCTTTAGTACCTATGTTTACCAACAGGGGGCGCTGGTGTTGAGGCAGAAAAACAGCTTTTTGTACCCTGGAAAAAAATAATGTCAATACTTAATAAAAAATTAAAAAAATATATCAATACCTTTTCAGGAAAAGGGGCAAAACATCTGTACTTTCAGGTCTTGAAACTATGAGGTCATTCAGGTGTTTTTTCTAACAAATTCTTGAAATTTGTTGGGTTAAATAGATTAAACTGGGACACCGTGAGATACCAGGATTCACAGGGACAGATGAATGTCTCCTTCCTCCCTAAAACTGTTTATCTCCAACCTGTCTGACATCCTGCGCTGGCGTCGCCCATCTGTTCCCTCTGTTAAGAACCAGAGACAAGAGGAGTCAAAACAAAGACTGCAAACAACCGTCCTCCTGACTGACTGTCTGTCAGAGCTTTTAACTGCACTCTAACTGTATTTCTGCTCTATTCCACTTGTGTTTTTTGTATTTTGTTGTTCTCCACATTTTTGCAATCTGATTTTATCCTGATCCGTCCTGCTTTTTATTGCTCATAACTTTTAAAATGTCATTTAATTTTCACTGCCCAGACACTTTGATCTTCATCTGTGTTTGAAATGTGTTCAAGCTGCCTTTCCTGACTTATGTGCTTTTTCTTTCTCTCTGGATTCTCCAAAATAAGCTTCAACATCTGCCTGTGGAAGTTGTTGTTGGGGAGAAATGATTGAAAGATTCATAATTTGTAAGTAAAATGCTCAAAAATGACACAATCTTCAGGCTACATTACAAGGATGGTCTGTAATACATAAAAAGATAAGCAGAAATATAAAAATACAAAAATCAAAGATAAGAGATATATAAATATGTACATGTAATAATAATAAAAGTGTTGATTGTTTATGTTTTCCATGAAACACAAATCACAACAAATCATCTCATATTGAAAACACATGTTGCACCGTGTGGCACATTTACTGTATGTTAATTAGGACATGTGAACATCGGAACAGGCTGCTTGTGTGTGTGTGTGTGTGTGTGTGTGTGTGTGTATGAGTGAGTCAGTGAGTGTGTGAGTGTGGGTGTGTGTTTGAGCATAGTGAGGCAAATATTAACTTTGTCCAAAGTACATTACGGTTCCTGAATTACGATATATTTGAGTGCTATCCCACTCTGAACTTCAAACTCTGTGCAGGAGCATACATACAGTATAGTATGGATCAACTCATCTGGTCCAACGCTGCAGAATCAAACATTTATCAGGTTGTGTGTGTGTGTGTGTGTGTGTGTGAGAGAGACTCTGACCACAGTTTACTGGTGAGGACGTGTGCTGAGCCCAAACATGAGCTAAAGGAAGAGTGAATAATGGACACACGTTCATTAGAAACATGACGCTGATCAGAAGTTGATCTTCTTCAACTTTGCAGTAGCATGTGTGTCAACACGACCTTATAAGACCCTACGACAGTATGTCAACATGTGTGTAAGGAGTCTTTCATCTCCCAAGTGGCCAACAAAGCAACTCATGTGGGTTAATGTGAGTAAAGTTGATTCTAGTTTCATCAAGCCAGCCACTTTTCTGACCTGTCCTCACCAGAAAAAACGGCCCTATAGATAATCTGTACAAGCAGCTTACTCCGACCCATATTTACATTTATTGTTAGGCAGCAGCCTCTCATGACAGGAGTGATTATGACGGCAGACGAAGAGAAAGTTATGTGACGTAGCAGAAAGAGCAGGGCAGGACAGAGAGAAATGTTCTTATGTTTAAAACTTTTGGGATTAAAAAGCGGATTTATTATTTATCTTGACTCTCGCTTCTCAACCTGTCTGCAGCAGTGACCCCTGGAGGAGTCGCAGACCCGTTTACCGGTCAGCGGAGAGCTCAGAGTTTGTTTTTAACCTTTTGGGATTAAAAAGCAGATTTATCTTCACTCCTGCTTCTCAACCTGTCTGCAGCAGTGACCCACGGAGGAGTTGTGGACCCGTTTACTGGTCAGATGAGAGCTCAGAGTTTGTTTTTAACCTTTTGGGATTAAAAAGCAGATTTATCTTCACTCCTGCTTCTCAACCTGTCTGCAGCAGTGACCCACGGAGGAGTTGTGGACCCGTTTACTGGTCAGATGAGAGCTCAGAGTTTGTTTTTAACCTTTTGGGATTAAAAAGCAGATTTATCTTCACTCCTGCTTCTCAACCTGTCTGCAGCA
>JAJHUR010090635.1:0-14611 GCA_027495735.1 Lutjanus campechanus
TGTAGAAGAAGACGGGCATGTCGACCTCCTCGTGAGGGTTCAGACGCTGCTCCTCGAAGCAGAAACACTGCAGACAGACGAGCAAAAGTTTTCTTCACAATTTACCACTTTAATCTCAGAGAATATCCTGGTTTTGGTTTGTAAAAAGAAGCTGCTCCTTGAAGCCAAAACACTGCAGAGAGACGACAGAAATATCAGTTTATCCTGGAGGACACTCAGCAGGTGAAGACAGCTCAACTACCTGGATCTTGTTGAAATATTGTCCCGCCTCAAAGGGAACCACGTTGTAGGTAGAGATGCCCACGATCGGTTTGTCTGTGGGGTTCTTGGCTCTGTAGAATGCCAGCGCCGTCTCACCTGGAACCAACTGCACAACAGACACACACATTCATTATGTTGTTTACAAATATTTGACAGGTAACAGAATAAATAAAAACAAACATTTGCTGTGATAGGCCCTTTCAGTGGTGACGTGATGGTTACTTCACGGTGTGAGCTGATTCTCTCAACTATTTTTTATTATCAAACAGACAAATACAACCGATCACGTTCTGAATTCAAGTTCATCTCTTTTAATGAACTAAGACGAGCTGTAATTGGCTCGTTAACTCGTTAATTCATTTAAACTCTTTAGACGAAGAAACTAAAGAAAAAAAGTCACTTTGACCATCTTGGTCAGTCTTTCCACTGTTCGTACAATCACCACCTCTGGTTAACACCCTTAGTGTTAGGTGTGAAAGCAGTTTGACTCGTCCTGAGCACAGGGGGCGTGTCCTAAGCTCAGGGGGCGTGTCCTGAGCACAGGGGGCATGCCCTGAACCCCTGAAGGTTGGCTGAGCAGCACCTGTCCCTCTGCACACCATTAAATTAGCAAATACAATTACAAAGATCACCCAAAAACAACTGGTAAAGGACGGTCTCATGTACTTGTCCAATCGTCCAACCCTGTGGCAGCTGTATATACAGATGGTCCATCCACTGAGTGGGCGTGGACACGTCGGCCAGTCTGCTCTCATTGGCTAATGTGAACTTTTTTCAGTAACACTGGTGGATCTGGAGAGTGAGCGACCATACAGTGTTAGCTAACGTGTCTTTGGGAGATGTTTTGCCTCCACTGAAGCCCCGCCCACAAAAATATCATAATTCCTTCCTCTCTGTACTCTGAGCTCCATGCAGTACCTACGTAAACCGGACCCTTAAAAGTTGAGAGTTCGGTACTCAAACCTGTGTGCAAGTTTGTGCAGTAAAGAGAAATCAGTGACTCAGAAACACTCAGCAAACAGAGACGAACAGAGAAAAGTCAGAAATTCAGAAGATTATAAAAACTGAAGTGTTGAGGAGGAGCAGGTCTTACAAAGATCTCCGTCTGCTGGGGTTTGAAGTTCCACTGCATGCTGGCGTGTCGATCTGCGTTAAATGTGACCTTGATGAGGCGCTCCTTCACCGGCTTCATCGTCTCCACCAGATCTGTGTCATGGCCGGCCACCGCCGTGCCGCCGAGCCCCGACGCCTGACAGACAAAAACAAACAGCTGAATCACCTGCTGGGAAAGTTTATCAGGGCCAGTGTGGGATAAAAATGATGCAGCCCTGGGAGGAGGGTCACATTCAGAGAAAAAACTGAATAATCTCTGAGATTATAAATTTATGAGAAGAAAACTCAGATGTTCTCTGTTGGGTTCTTCTCTCACCTGACAGTAAAGTCTGTAAAGCGGCACCGCAGCGTACGACAGGCCGATCATTCCCACCCCAGCGGCGGCGATGTACGTCAGCACCGTCTTGTTCCTGGTTTTCCACTCCTCCTCCTGGCTTTTCGACTTCCTGTTTCGGCTCTTGACGCCTCGGGTCTGAGTGTGGCAGCGCGGGAGAAGCCTGCGCTGCAGGAAGTGCTCAGCCTGAGAGTGCAGCGTCCTCGGAGCGTCGCACCGCAGCGTCCGGACGCATCGTGGTAACAACACATGAGGGCAGCAGAGGGACTGACGGAGCAGGAGGGGGAGCAGCATGACGGGAACTGCAGTCGGTCCACACCTGAGGTCGGGTCAGCAGGAGGAAACTCACCTGGACAGAGGACAAACGCCTGCAGTCAGCAGGGAGACACCTCGATACACTAAATAATCAGAAAATATCTGCAAAATCTGACAAATAACTTCTTTTCATAATAAAGATTTTTAGTTGTTAAGCAACTAATCATGTTCATTATCGACCAATCTTCATTAATAAAACACGAGGAACCTGTGAAAATGCAAAGAGCAGATTTTCACATCATCATGGATTCATTTCCAGTCAATCAAACAATTAGTCACCTAATTAAGTCATTGTTGCAGCTCTACTTTTTATGGAATCAGTGAAATGCCATGAAAAAGACTTCATCTGTAAAAGAATAAGAAACTTTTTTCAGTACACTTTTTTATGTTGTTGCTTGTCTTATATTTCCACATTTTTTATATTATTATTTAAAAAAATATATATATATATTTATTATTCTGAGAATATTCCTCTTTACACACCAATATTTATTTTCTTATTCTTTTACAGATTTAATCTTTTTTTGGCACTCCTATGATCCAAAACTAAGAGGACCTTCTAAGTTTCACAATGTTCTGTAAGTGAGCGCCAAACCAAACTCTGTTCAAAAAAGCCACACTTTAACGCCACCTTGCTTACTAACATACCATATGTGCCTGTTGTATTACGACTAAATAGTTTTCCCAAATTTGATAAACTCACTCTTTACTTCGGCGTATGTCTCATCCTCTGATCAGCAACTTTTTCAGCGTAAATCGAGCGTAAACATAAATTACCCTCTCAGACAGACAGACAGAGCGGCCAGTCCAGATCAACTAGAGTTACTTATAAAAACAGACATTTTTAATCATCTTTAGAGTTCTTATTGAATCATATTGAGCCGAATTAACCAGCGAACACTGACAATTCTAAAAATGTCTCGCTTTATATAATATTATGTATGTTAGTATGTTCAAACAATCAAACTCTTAATTTATCGAGTTTTTAAATGGAGGTTTGCGTACTGTGTCAACAAGGAAACAAAGTAGTGGGCTGCTATCGGTGCAGACCGACGTGAAGGTTTAACGTTAAATATTCACTGATGTTGATTAAACAAGTTGTTAAATTTGGATTTTATGAGTTCTCTCTGACCTACAGCACCAGGAGTCACCTGACTGTCTGTTAGCATTAGCTTAGCCGCAGCTAACATCATGCTAACAGAATTTAATTATAAACACGAATTACTTTTTCAAAATAATATTTAAATATAACGTTTAAAATAGTGAAAACCTTCGACGATGAGCTCCGCTGTCAGTCACCGCTGGACGCCGACACATTACCGAACATGTAACACTTGTGCAACACGGAATTACTTCCCCCTGAGACGCGAGAGCATCAAGGTTCCGCAGGAAGAGTCTTATTCTTCTTCTTCGTCGGTTTTACTGGCGGGCTACAAACAGAGAACAGAGAACAAGCCACTTTTCATCGTCACAATAATAACACGTCTACGGCTGAGCATGAGCAAAAACAAAAAACAAAAATTAAATCTGAAGTGAAATAAAAATACTTAATGAACAAGGAAAAATAAATGAATAAATAAATAAATACATTCATGTGACTTAGACACAGACTTAGTTTTGAAATATCTGCATTTATGTATAAATAATTTACCTGATAACAGTAAAATGTTGATAGCAATATTGAAATTCAATTTTTTGCCTGGTTGGTTTGATGTTTTCCCGTCAAATAACGGCCAAATTGATTCTTTTTTTTTCTTTTTTTTTTGAAGAAAGACAAAACAAAACAAACAAAAAGACGCCCAAATATTATCCACGATAAACAAAACAAATTAATTTATTAACAATAGCAACAGTATTGTGGTTCATCTTTTCAATATGACATAATAATAAAACAATAATTCAAGGGCTCACAAGTGGCTAGACAGGTAGAAAGATGCAAATTATTTTCCATTTCTGCCCTCTGCCTTAAAAATAAAGGAAAAAAACTTAATTAATTAAAAATATTTTTCGAAATACTATAAATAATAAATAATAAAGTGTCTCGTTATATTGAGATACTGAGCCTTTATTTTGGGGGAAAGTCTGTCATTATAATGATTAAGTGTTTTTTTGTGTGACAATAACAGAAATGTGCTTCCCTACATGTATGATTTGTACTGTATTAATAATATTATAATAAAAGGTCTATAACTGTGGACTACGGTGGCCGTGTGAGGTCAAAATCGCTCTCGCAGCTCGTAGTGCGGGGCTGCCGCTGTAGTAATGGAGGGGGTCACAGTGGGCCAGGTATTTGATGCGGAATGTATCCTGAGCAAACGGCCCAGAAAGGTAAGCCGAGGCCGGGGACGTGTCCACCGTCTGCACCGAGTCTCCGAGTGTCTCCGAGTGTCTCTGACCGTGTCTGTGTGTCTGTCCTCCGCAGGGGAAGTTTGAGTATCTGGTCAAGTGGAGAGGATGGTCGTCTAAGTGAGTAGCCTGTTAGCCTCTCAGCTAGCCGCCGCGGCTAACACAACACATACACACACACACACAGCAGCTAAACAATGCGTGTTTGTCTGCGGGGTTCACGCTGCTGCGGGGTTCATCCCCGCACAGAGGGGTTTATACCCGCAGGTTTACCCCCGACACACTGACTGATGGACACACCGAGGACACACCGAGCCGCAGCAGCCATTTTTCTGCTTTTCGGAGCCGTTTTCACACCGAGCAGCTGATCACACAGAATCACCTGCATCCACAACACACCGTCTGTTATCCTCATGTACTGAGGGAGAACCAGAACCCTGTAGAACCCTGTGGTCATCATCATCATGCTCACTGACCAGTTTGACCAGTAAACATCCATCATCTGTGCAGCTGGGTTAGGGGAGACCGGGGTCACATGTAACAGAACTCACTGTCTCATCCTAAGACAGTATTCTGTGTAAATTACAGATAAATTAACCCTCATATTTTATTCATTCATTTCATTCATTTCTGTAAAAATGTTCTCTGCTGTTAAATCTGTTTTCTCACGTTTCAGGCACAACAGTTGGGAACCAGAGGAAAATATTTTGGACCCGAGGCTGCTGGCAGCGTTTCACAAGAGGTGAGTGTGTGTGTGTGTGTGTGTGTGTTTTATTGGCTGGTTGTTAGTAGCCGATTATAACTACGCTGTAAAATACTCACATTAATTATTTATACTGAGCAGGGTTATCATCCGCAGTATCGTGGTGAAAACTGAACTTTTGTTTAGAGGATCTAACTTAAAAATCTCAAGCGCCAGTAGACTTTTCTTTCTTTTGTGTGAATTTTCAATTAAACACACGAAAACACAAACATTTTATTACTATATTGAGTTTATTGAAAATGAAATAATGTGTTTTTAGACTTAACATCTAACTTAACATCAATAGTTGTTTGTTTTGTTGATCAAAGTCCAGGATGACGTCCTTGGATTCAGTTTGAAGTTTTTTCAGTTGAAAAATGGGTCCAAACATGTGAAAACAGGTGGAGCGCACGGACGTGAGTGCTCCACCTGTGTGCTCCACCTGTGTGCTCCACCTGTTCTCACATGTTTGGACCTGGCAACAATTTCTCCACTAATCGATTAATTGTTTGGTCCATAAAATGTGTATTTGAGTCGAGTTCAATCAATAATTTTAATCTTAATTTTATTTCTGTGTTTATTTTTTCAGAGAACAGGAGAGGGAACTTCTGTTCCAGAAGAAAGGAAAGAGACCAAGAGGACGTCCGCGGAAGATTCTGGTACGTCTTTTCCTCTGCAGCATTTTATCTGCACACACAATACCAGAGTTAATAACACAACATTAGTAAGAAAAATTTAATACCGCAGGAGAGAAGAAAGTGTGACTGCAGTTCTGCCAAGTGCAAAATCCAAGCAGCTTTTCTGATAAAGGAAACAATGTGTGAAGACATAATGAAGAGCTGTGCTGCTGCTCTGCAAATCTGCATTTAATGATTATTTTCATTGTCGACTATTTACTTTATTAATTAATCCTGTCATAATCTTGACGAATTGTTTGCACATATGTACGTATGTGCGCCTTTTTCAAGTCTTTCTTGTAACGATTATTTTTATTAGTGATCATTTTCTCCACTAATCGATTAAAGGTTTGGGACATAAAATGTCAGAAAAATTAATCCTGTCACAATCTTGTCAATTGAAAAATAGATCCAGACATGTGAGAACAGGTGGAGCACACTGTGCTCAACTAGTGATCAATCTGGCAATAATTTTTCCACTAATTGATTAGTTTTTAGGTCCATAAAATGTTAGAAAATATTGATCAACGTGTCCCAAGTTGTGGACAAAACAAGACATTTGAGGGCGTCATCTTGGACCATTTTTACAGTTTTCTTAAATTTTAAAATCAACAACTATTAATCGATTATATGAAAAAATAATTGATCGATCAGTCGACTGAAATCATATTTTATTCTTCATCTTTTCAGCCGCCTGTTCCAGCTGCTACAAAAGACAGCCGCTCCTCGTCCTCCTCCTCCTCGGGCCTTTCATCATCTGCCTCCTCCTCATCCTCAGAGGATGAAGAACACACGAAGAAGGCGAAGCCGAGTCCTCGCGTCCACCCCGTTCCCCAGAAGAGGCCTCAGATCGTGTTGGCCAAACCAGATCCCCCGCGCAAGAAGAAGCGCGGGAGGAAGCCGCTCCACCCTGACCTGAGGGCTTTAAGACAAGCGAAGAGCAGACCTTCTCCTCCTCCTCCGCCTCCTCCTCCTCCTCCACCTGCTCCACGTCACCACCAGGTGCTGCGACCGCCCAGGGACGAGCCTCGACCCGGAGTGAAGAAGCCTCTGCAGCCGGCCAGCTTCACCTACACCGGTCTGAGCAGGACCTCCAGAGATGAGGCCTCCTCCGCCTCCCAGACCTCCTCCAGCTCCTTCTCCCAGACCTCCTCCTCCAAATCCGGATCCCTCGGCTGCATGTGGACCGGTCGCTCCATGTCTCCGTCCTCAGGCTCCTCCTCCTACAGCAAAACCAGCCCGTCCTCTCAAAGTAAGAACTCTCTGTCCGAGCTGAAGCGTTCAATCTCAGAGACGGGCGGCGGCCGGGGAGACGCCTTCAAGGTGTCTCCTCTGAAACAAGGTGGAGGGTCGGGGTCGGTGGGTATGCACGCCAGTTTTGGGGGAGGCCCGGCAGTGCAGCGCTCCCCTCTGGGCCTGAGGAGGCAGGAGGGCGCCGGAGGTCAGACCGGGTTGGTTCAACACAAGCAGCAGAACTCCAGCAGCCTGTCCAAACCGGCATCCTCGCCGACGCCTCGAGACCGAGCCAATCAGGCGCTCAGCCTCCGAGCTCTCAACCTGCAGAGCGTCGGCAAGCCACCGGCCGGCAGCAGCCATAACAGCATGAGTGGTGCCGGAGCTGTGGCATCCAGGTCGAGCTTAAGGAGCGGCGGCGGCGGCGGCATCGTCTTAAAAGAGACTCGAACGTCAGCTGGTGGGCAGCGCTCCGTTCTGCCAGCAGGTGGTGCCGCAGAGAGCAGAGGGAAGGAAACGTTAGCAGACACTAAGAAGCTGGCAGGAAGCAGCTCCGGGCGAGGGAACGGCGGCGGGCGGCACGAGGAGAGGAAACACGGGCTCAGCTCTCAGAATCGGAGTCTGAATGAGCTCAGCACCGGCGACTCTGACGAGACGAGCAGCAGCGAATCAGAGCACGACGCCGTTCTGTTCCCAAACAGCAACAATAGCAGGCCCAGCCTCGGCAACGACGCCACGGAGTCCGACACGGAAACAGACTGGCGGCCGGCCCGGAGCCTCCTGGAGCACGTGTTCGTCACCGACGTCACGGCCAACTTCATCACGGTGACGGTGAAGGAGTCGCCGACCAGCGTGGGATTCTTCAGTTCACGGAATCACTGAAGGACGTCCGGACTGTTCTACAACACTTCCTACAACAGCTCTCAGGGTTCCTACTCCGCTCCGGAAGTTTATCTACAGAGATTTCACTCATTCTCGGCTCTTTATACGCTCAGAAATGCACAAGTTTGGGAGATTTTCCTGCTGTCCGAACAGACGATACAGCTTCTGTGGTTTCAGTCGTCCAGTGATGTTACGTGAGTAGTAGAGGACAAAAACACAGTGGAGACATCGTACTGAATATTGAATTCCGTTGGTCAAGTATTTGTGTAGGAGCCCTGATGTTTAGACCCCGTTTACACCTCGTATTAAAAAGCAGTCTGTGTCCGGAGAAGGAAAAATTAAAGTTCAAGATGATCTGAATACAGTCCTGGAAGTACATGTAGATACTTTCAGCCTCTCAGTACATTGGAGGTAAACAAACAAACGGCTCCACAGCAGCATCCGTAAACCAGAGATAAAGTCCCCGCGGCTCTGAATAATCCACAAACTTGTATTATATCTTCCACTGAGGCCTCCTCTGCCGCCTCAAAATATCACTTTTTTTGAATGCAATTTGGTTTGTGGCGGAGCACTCGGAGCTGAAACTGAAAACTCAGCAGCAACATAATTTTCCCCGTCCCAGTCGTTCAGAAAAACCCACAGACCTCACTGAGGACAGCTGGGTGGGATTCAATTGTAACTTTTTTGAATGGAGTTTGGTTTGGTGCTGGTTTGTTGACTGTTCATTCTTTCCCGTCAGTACAGAACATTGACAACTTCATTTTCCGTTTACGAGTTATTTAATTCCTGAGCTTTATCAGCAGATGGATGAGTGGAACTTTATGTATGGATGACTCCGCCCCTTTTTGGGTGAAAACACTCTAATTTGACTGGTGGTCAATACTAATTTTATGGTTTTTGGTTTAAAATAAGAAAACCGTTTTGTTGTTTCACTATCAGGTATTTCAAGCTGTCACTTTTTATAACGTTACGATGCTTTATTTTGCTCTTCTGGAACTGTTAAACCAAACTCCATTCTAAAAACAGCTGTTTTAAAGTAGGGTCGTATTTTTTCATAGTAAAAACTTTTGTCACACCGTCACTGAGACTGTTTTTCTCACTACGATCTGCAGACACAATCGGCACGTGTCATTTAACGTGTCAGTAACTAACCTGTGATGAAGAGTTTGACACTGACACACACTGACTGGCTGCTTTTACAGTCAGAGGGAGGTGTGTTTGTGAGACGTGACATCTGGCTGCTCTCATCCATGATAGTTTTGATCATGTAATAACAAGTGGTTGTACAATCACGGGGGACTGCCCGTTGTTCCGACAGCTCATCGTTCCGAAAAACGTCCCATTGGAACGAAAGCCCTTTTGTTTGACGGCTTGTTCCTGCTCCGAAGGCCTGTTGTTCCAAAAATACACGCCCTTTTATGACCTTTATATGTTGGATATTTACATGCAAACATCAGGTGACAAAAGAACATGTGGTTAACACTGTGAAACACGCTACAGGTTTGTTAGGTTTACTTGTTAAGGTTTAGAAAAAGATCATAGTTTGAGTTAAAGTACATCAGTTACAGTTTGATCAGCCATGGGGAGACATGACAGAGAAGTTTCAAAAATCTGGAAGTATTGGAAATGACGTTTGGCGTCAGTTTCTCTCTCTCTTCTTTGTGGTGACGTTTGACTCTGAGCGGCGCCCTCTAGTGGATGTATTGTCCAACATCCATGCCAACATAAAGGACACATCTATGTTGGCAGTGATAGTTAATCTGTTTTCGTACGTAAAGGGAGAATAAACTGAGCCTCAGCACACTTCTCACTGATAAACAGTTTCATCAGTTATTAAGTACCGTCGACACAAATAACTGTAAATATATTGTTTTAAAAATCTCTCTAAGTCAAGTGGACAGGGGCGTCTTCACCACAACCACAAAGCTGCAGTCCAGACTTCACCATCCACGGAGTTAAAATCATTTTTAAAACAATGTTTTTAGAGTTAAAAGTTCTTGGTGTGGACGGCCTGCAGGGGGCAGCCTTGCTTGCTGGTATTTGTGGATCAATGGGCGTCTTCTTCTGTTTTCTGGTAGTCTGACACACCAGATGAACACTGCAGGTATAAGTCCTACCATTGGCTGTGGTATCGTAGCGTCCGCTGTCTCCGGACACTAATGGTACAAACATAAACAAGCTAACAGCTGTTAGCTTTTCTTTTTCCGTGATGTAGTCATTTTAATACCAGAGCTCACCTCCCGATGTTCCGAAATGTTCCACCAAAACAAGTTCCCCCTCGACACAACACTGTCGCTGCATCCTGGGCTTAGCTCCGCCCAAGATGTTTGTGATTGGTTTGAAGAACCTCGAGACCTTGAGGAGAACATGTACACGTGGAACCAGACGTTTCTCCAGCGCTGAGCGGGCTGAACGGTAACGGGCTGCTGAACATGTGGGCTTCCAGTTTAAAGGGACATGGTGCTGAAGTCATATTGATTATCTGACTGAAATTGCAATACGCAACATGATTAGTGGGAATGATCATTTTTGCGTCACAGTTTTCATTTTGACTGAAAAAAAACCAAAACTTAAAATGGTGTTGATGTGACGTTTGTTGAGGACTGAACCAAACAAACATGTTTTTTGGTTTGTAGGTCAGAACGTCTCTGCAGCTCCTCAGAACAACATTAGAACACTTTTATCACACATTTCTACTTTTTCTGGTTCTGGATGTTGTACTCAGAGTCACACTTTACTGTTTCATGTAGCGACGTACATCTGAGGGCTGAGAGTTCGGCCATATTGCGATTTTGCAGCCGTGACGGGACATTTTTCAGACACGTGGTTCTGGAATAACGGGCCGTTGGATTAACATCACGTCACCCTGTCATATAACTGGTGCGGTTCAAAGCCCGAGAAAAATCAAATAAGGAGACCTCGAGTAAAGATATTTTGTCATGGATCGTTTGAGTCCTGAGCACAACGAGCTCCTTCTCTCCGTTTACAGGCTGTTTTATTCGAAGGTGTAAAAACGGGGTTTCAAACCTACAGATGGATGTAAAACACCACCTCTCCAGTGCCTCAGGTTCTTCTTTATCGAGACGATCGAGCCCACTGCCCCCATTCAGCTGCTTGTGACGATGATTAGTTTGAGTAGGACATTTTGTGCTTGTCGGACCTGTATCCAAACTAAATATGTGGCTTTATCCAGGGCAGCATGTTTAAGAAAAATATTCAAAAAAAAAAGAAAAGAAAAAGAAGTGAAGTGTGTCTGTGATCAGTAAGTTTTCATACACGCGTCCCATCCAGGTTTTTGTACTCGTCTTTCAGTTCTCTTTGGACCAAAGGTGTTATGAATGTGAATTATCTTGTCTTTCATTTTAAGTTTTTATTATTATTGACAGTATTTCTTGCACTACTCACAGTATCAATGTAAGCTAATTTCTTCTCATCATCTCAGAAGAGACATTCCATCATCACACATATTTACCAGTTTTATACCATTTTAATACATTCTGCCGTCACAGTGTCTTTTGGAGTTAAAATATGTGTTAATTTATATTTGTAAATATGTTTCTGTTTTGTTTTTTTTCATGTGATATCTGATATCTATCTGGTGCTCATATTGGCTTACTAGCTTCAGATCCTTGTAGCCTGTGTGCCTCTCTGCCATTTTGAAGGTATTTGAAATAAACCATAATAATACCTGAAGAACGGAGCCGTGTGGATTCACGTCATGAGCTGCAGTTCACGTCCTCACCAGCAGGCGGCGCCGCTGGACAGGAAATAAAGCTGCTGTGTTTCTGGAAAGAAGAAGAAAAAGTTTGATTCCACCTCCACCTGCACTGCTCTGATTTTAATATCCAGGAGATTCAATTAGAGTTTCTTTAATTTATCTTTTATGTGAATCAAATTCAGTTTTCATAATAATAATAATAATAATAATAATAAATAATTCTAATTGTACAGCACTTAAAAAAACAAACGTATTAACCCCCCCGACCACACGAGGAGGCGTCGACATTTAAAAAACAAATGATTTCTATTGGCTGATATTATTGATGGACAAACAAAACAGATCAGATTAACAAAGTTCTCAGATTAATAATCTGTATGAACAAATGGATTAATAAACCAAACACACTGATTAATAAACAGAGGATTAATATGGATCAATGAACCAAGCAAAGAGTTTAATAAACTGATTAATAATCTGTGTGAATGGACTCATTTAAATTAAGGAAGAGATTTTAAAAAATAATTTAAAAACAAACAAAAACAGATTAATACACACACACACACACACAGGTAGAGGTGATGTCTGCAGGTCAGTGTGAGTGTGTGAGTGTGCGTGTGTGTGTGTGTGTGTGTGAGTGACAGAAGCTATCATCCCACAAAGCTGCAGATTCAGTGATTTATGTCCGCAGTCGTGCAGAAGGTGGAATTTTCCCAAAATAAGTTTGAGTAAACAGGCTGCGACACAGGAGCCTCACACACACTGGTGGTATGTATAAACAGTGTGAACAGTGTGAGGCAGTGTAACCCCCAACACACACACACACACACACACAGAACACACACACACACACACACACAGATACACACACACACACACACACACACACAGACACACACACACACACACACACACAGATACACACACACACACAGATACACACACACACAGACACACACACACACACACAGACACACACACTCACACAGTCTCAGTTTTCTTTCTGCAGTTCTTACTTCACCTGAAGATCTATTTTCCAGTCAGAGATAAGAGGTGGAATGTAACTAAGTACATTTACTCGAGTAAGTGTCGAAATTTGGGTTCTTGACGTTCTGGAGTGATGTTATCGGGGTTCTTGACATTCTGGAGTGATGTTATTGGGGTTCTTGACGTTCTGAGTGTTGTTATTTGGGTTCTTGACGTTCTGGAGTGATGTTATTGGGGTTCTTGATGTTCTGGAGTGATGTTATCGGGGTTCTTGACGTTCTGGAGTGATGTTATCGGGGTTCTTGATGTTCTGGAGTGATGTTATTGGGGTTCTTGACGTTCTGAGTGTTGTTGTTGGGGTTCTTGACGTTCTGGAGTAATGTTATTGGGGTTCTTGACGTTCTGAGTGTTGTTGTTGGGGTTCTTGACGTTCTGGAGTAATGTTATCAAGGTTCTTGACGTTCTGGAGTGTTGTTATCGGGGTTCTTGACGTTCTGGAGTGATGTTATCAAGGTTCTTGACGTTCTGGAGTGATGTTATCAAGGTTCTTGACGTTCTGGAGTGTTGTTATCGGGGTTCTTTATGTTCTGGAGTAATGTTATTGGGGTTCTTGACGTTCTGAGTGTTGTTGTTGGGGTTCTTGGAAAAGCTGCAGAACTTTTCTTTTACTGAAGAAACATTTGACTGTAAGAGTATTTTCACTGTGTGGTATTACTCGAGTACTTTTACTGTAGTAAAGTATCCGAATACTTCCTCCATGACCACAGATAAAACATATATCACACTGCTGCCCCCTGGTGGACACTTCACACGTCTGCACACAGTCACTATTCAATTTAACTTTATTGTCATTAACATGATGTGCAGGAACACATGGAAACAAAAAGGAGAAGTTAAGTACAATGTTTGAGTAAATGTACTCGATTACACTCACACACACACTCACACACTCACACACACACTCACACACACACACACACACAGTGAGAGTGACGTCAGCTGGATGAGTTAACATCAGTGTGTGAGAGTCTGTCTGAGTCCACAAAGACGTCCAGACTGTCCTCAGTCTGCTGCTGAACCAACAACACAGACTGTCAGCACAGACCTGCAGCCTGTTAACCCCGTCAGGACCAGGACCAGGACCAAGACCGAGACCAGGACCAGGACCAGGACCAGGAGACACTAACACTATCACGCTGTTGATCAACAGAAATGCCACAGAGGAAGTCTGAACAGATCTTAAAGCTGCTTTTTAAAGGTGTTCACAGTTCTGCAGTCGGGTCGGAGAACGTCTCAAAGACCTGCTGCTGACACAGCGCTGCAGGAGAGTTCTACTGTCAGCGGCTGTCTAACCCTGCAGAGTTCCACCAGTGATCTGAAGAACCTCTACCAGGATTCTGAATGTTCAGCCTGTTCTCACCAGAACTCGTCACAGCGACGTTCTGTCACTGGACTTTGTGTCATTTTGGTGTGTTGATATCAGGGTTCTCTATGATTTATAGCGTTTATATTGCGGTTCTCGACATTCTGGAGTTTTGTAATTTGGGTTCTTTAAGATTTTTGCATTGAAGTTGGGGTTCTCTATGATAACAGGGTTCTTGACAGTGTGGAGTTTTGATATTTGTTATGATGACGGACAGGTGTTCCACGGTGTTCCACGGTGTTCCACTGTGTTCCACTGTACAGGAGGAGGTTCAGAGCTTCGGCTCTGCTGACTTTTCCTCCATCAAGATTCAGATGAATGAGGAGAGACGGAGGATGTGAAACAATTAAGAGTTTTTAAGAGAAGCTGTGTGTGTGTGTGTGTGTGTGTGTGTGTGTGTGTGTGTGTGTGTGTGTGTGTGTGTGGGCGGGTCCTGGCGGCAGTCGGTTCTCGTGGTGGGCGGCTGCAGATGCCGGCTGTCTCCTCACACCGCAGTGAAAACCTTGAAACGTCTCAGTGTGACATCCGACTTCTCCCACTCGTCCTACCTGTCAAAACCAAAACAGCTCCATCACTGCTG